>JAQJVK010000049.1:907942-1165903 GCA_035578135.1 Flexamia atlantica | reverse complement strand
AGCTCCTTCAAAAGAGCGACAGATTGTCTGCCACAAAATGTCCAAGATACATGCGTGCCAATCGCTGTAAAACGACCGATTTTTCGGCCACGACATGACCAATATTTGCGACGATCGCGAAAAAAGCGAGTGACAAGTCAACCGCAATGCGACCAAGAGATCTGTCGGCGGCGATACAAGCAGGCAATTTTCCGGCCGCTAAACTACCGAGAGATTTTCCAGTTGCGATATAAACGACTGATTTCCGGCCACAATATTACCGAAATATTAGTTTGTTGTGATTAGATCGAGAGATTTGCCAGGCGCGATGACGATACCAACGATTAAAAAGGGCTATATTTCGTTTTGTTCTAACTCAAATATCGAAATTCCCGACCAAATGTTAAAATTCATTACTTTTTCCCGACTTTTAGTGAAGTTTTCTTAAAAGGAAGAAGCTAACCGAGAGAATATGAAACGGCCGAAATAAAAAGAAGGCGATAATGAAGCTTTAGTAGCCCCGAACTGGCAGAGAGATGATCGCGGCGAAACAATCGAGAGAACTTTAGACCGCGGCAATGCGACCATGAGATTTTTTTGGCCACAAATTAAATACATTTTTCAGTCTTGTTAACGAATTTTAACTTTGGAAAACACCACAATATTTGTATAATTTTATTCTGAGAGGCCTTTCGCCAGCTGGCATCAGCAGACATATACATAATCACAAATATTATTGTCTTTTAAATGTAAAACAATATTCAGGTTTAGCTGATAAATTGTAATCCCAAATTATTGGGCGGAGCAAGTGCCCCCCCCCTCCGAATTACGCATGGTGAGTTCTGGAAAATCTTCACGTTGGGAGGAGGGGCGGCGAAATGCTTTGGGCCCATGGGCGGCAAAATCGTAAATCCGGCCCTGTGGAGACCCCTGCTCGTCGCTTTGCTCTCTTGAGCGAGCGGCGTAGAGGGCCCGCATTTCGGTGCGGGTAAGAGCTATTTTTAACCTCCCTTTCAGCGTGGATAAAAAACGAGAAAGATAGAACATCAATTAAAACGTTATTTTAATCACAACAATACAGCCAACAATAAGGGTGATTGAATCCGCGGTCTTATCTAGAATAATAGTACGTGTGGATAGCGTAAATTTTCACCAATTGGACCTTCAAAATGGATGAGAAACTAGAATTATACTATCATGATAGATTTTTCTCGGTCGTTTAGTTTCCTTAATTTTTATTCAGGTTTCACCTCAATAATAGTTTTTTACTCCATAAAATACCGAAAAAACTAGGCTAACTCGGAAAATAGCCTGTGCGTATATTTTTTTGAAGCCATTATTCTGATAATAGTTGACCTATTGGAATAGCATTTCTGTGCGTATAAGTTTTCAACCTAGAGAATATTCTAAATTTAGCCATAGCCTTGTTGAGCCCTTCAAAACGCATTTTATTAAGGAATTAAGACTTTCCCATGGAATTAAATGGAAAATTTCGTTTTTCAAATATACAATGAAAACTATTAACTTTAGAGAAAAATGTTAAATGCAAAAAAGTTTCATTTTAAAATTATCTCTAAAAAAAGGTTTATCAAGATCGGAATACTGTTACCGGAGGTATAGAGCAATTTATGAATGTAATGGCTGATATGGGGGTGTTCTACACGAATTCAAGGTTGGATCTTCGGACAAAAATACTTCTACAGGTATCTTCTATACACATACCAAGTGGCTAAGCTGTATCAAAAGGTGCAAGGTTTTTACGCTAACCACACGCACTATAATAAACGAGTTGTTATAAAATTATGTATATAGTTAGACTGTTTCTTTTTAACGAACTATAATTACATTGTGGATGTCGTAAAAAAGTTTGACCAAATATTTTTGTTTGTCTTTGTAACATTGACTCTGGGTATATAAAACATGCATGTCGCCTATTTCCCAGGTAGTCGCCAACAGGGGGGAGGAGGCAGTAGTGGATTGGGGGGGGGCTTTAGGGGCTGCAGCCCAGAGCGGCAAATTTTTAAAGGGCGGCAGCTTTTGAGGTTATTTTTTAGTTTTAACGGTGGTGAATTTTTTCCTTTACACTTTTAGAAATTAAAATCATTTGAAAATTAAACTTGCTATGTTTCAAGGTTGCCTTTTAAACACTCCCTAAACACAATTCTTATGGGGAGGAGAAGGGGCTGCGAAGTCGTACGAAGTGGGGAGAATGCCTGAAAAAAGGCATGACTTAATTAAGATGGCAAGCACACGATTCCTCGCGTCTGGTCCGACATGGCATGCCCGGTGGGTACAACAATATCAGTTAAATATTTTAAAAGATACAGTACGTTTACTGAAATGTTTGCGTATTTTCTCAGATTCGCAAAACTATTGCTATCGACTTGTCTTTCTTCACACGGCAGCCCCCTTGTTGTCGCGTTCAAGACAGACTGTGGTTCTGGTTCTGTATTCAGAACGCAGAATAGAACCTTCAATTACGGTTACCATGACATCTTGCTATGCGCACAAACCAATTTTTCAATATCTGAGGGCAAGGAGGAAGAAATACATATTAAAAAACTATGACCAGAACAATTTGGCGATTTGATTGTTGAATGTTTTTTTTATTATTTAATACGGATATCTTACACGTTATTATAAATATTTAATCGGTATACATTTTAAGTTAGCTTATTTTCTTCACAGAACGAACCCAGATTCGTGATATTAAACATTCTTTCCTACTTCAAATTCGTCGGTCAATCGAAACGATTCGGCTACCTACCGTATCTTTATTTTCGCTATTTGTCAAGCCAGCCGTGCTCCCGTGCATGGCCTGTGCAGGGCTAACGTCAAGACAACGTACAATTTTAGATAAATCAATTCAGGGTCACCGATGCCTACAAATATACATATCTGGTCAAAACTAATCGTTTCCGCTTGTTGTAATTAACTGTGATCAGTGGACAACTTTTGTTTATTTTGTTTTTTTCTAAAATACTTATATGAGGAAGCAGGTATGAATATTTTGTTTAGATTATTTCATTTCATTCAATATTAGGTGTGCCTGGATGCCTGGATTATTATATTACTAGCAGTTGCCCGTGGCTATGCTCACGATAAAAACTATGACTCTCGCTCCTTAAATGAAGATAGTGATCATATTCATGATATGATTTTAGTCATCAAAGTGAACAATAATGATCATTCGACCTCGTTCCTAATGATCATTATTGTTTGCCTCATTATTGTAATTAAATACATAACCAATGTTCTATCATTCAAAATTTTAGGGATATCTGCGTTTTAACGCATAGCGCCCCCCGCCATGTGTGCCCCTCCCCCCCCCCCCCCGATATCGACAACTGATAAATAGGTGACATACGTCATTTTCATCACTTCTGTCAATATTACTACAATCGACAAAAATATTGCGTCGCCCTTTCATGCATGCTTATTGCTCAACCCCTCTCAGCTCCTGAACTAATGGGGAATAAGCGACACGCACTAATTCGATAAAAAATTGCCGCCCAACTTAGAAACCCATGATGTTCACCGATGGCTTTTTGAAAGAAAATTAAATTTTCTAACAAATGGTGTAATTCATTCTTATAAATACAAAATTTTATTATTTATTACAGAAGGTCAAAGTTAGAATAGCCATATAGGTCGATGATCACTTAAATAACATGCACAATGGACAAAATATTAAGTTTTTATCAAAATAAACGTTTTATCTTTGTTTCGTAAGAGATACTCGAATCATCAATACTAAGTTTTACCATATTCAGTAAGAATATTTGTAACAATAATCATATTTATATTTTTTCGATTTTTCTTAAACGAGTTCACTAAAATCTAGTTGTTGGCTAAAATAAAATACAAATTGGATGTCAAAATAAATGCATGATTCACATTCATCATTGTATTTTTGAACTTTTAATCACTTTTATGTTACGTTTAATAAATTCACAAGTTAAGGAACTAAACGTAGGAAAACTACGCTCACATTAATTATCCTTATGGCTGTCGGAATAGAATTAAAATAATAAAAGATAAGACATTTGTGTCCCTTTAAATTCTCGACCGTTTAATACCTCGTAAGCCATATTTGAGTTGATAATATTAAGAGAAAAAATGAAAAATTCCAATTACCAATTAAAACTCCTGCTTCGTGCTTCCTTTAACAGCCTAGTAATTGTGTTTAACGGATTTTTTTGTAATGAAACCGAATTAAGAGTCTTTAACTAAAATTAATTAGCAAAAACACTCAGATTTATATAGTCAGTAAGTCAGTATAGTCAGTATAGTCAGTAGTAGTTTAATAATTGAGGTATGTGTTAATTAGTAAGCGGGCTGTTTCCCGCCATTGCCGCCGCACCGTGGCCGGCTGGCCAGCCCTGCATTGGCTTCAACGCAACCCGTGTGTCGCTCCTCGTAGCCTTGGATTTGGCGCGCTTTCTGCGGTGATAACGGTCCTGGGTGACAACACTGCTGCGCGCCATTTAGAGTAAGAGAAACGAGTACAGCGATAATACCTAAGGAAACTAGAACTTCAAACAATTAAAACGGGAAGCTTAATTCCGGTGGGCGTGGGCAGAGAAGGGGTACGGCCCACCCCCGCAGAACATGCCCCTCCCCCAACATGAAACATGAAACATGTTCATGCTCCCCTGAAACATGTTTGAAAAATAGGATCTTTTTGTGGGTTTTTAGACACTTTACAAAAGTAAATTTAACCGATATACCGTTGAAACTTGCATGCACTTCTTTGCTTTACCGTTCAACCTGGTAAAGTATTTTTTATTTGATATTGGAAGATTTAAACAAGTTCCAAAAAAACTCAAGACAAATTTTGCACTGATTGCCATTTTACTTTAAATTAATCCTATACTTTTATATAAACTATGTTTGCATTACTGTTTGCTTTACTGTAATCAAAATGTTAACTCTAAATCGGCTCCTAGGATGTCCTTCTTCTTATGCTGAAAAATAACTTATTCATAGCTCAAATACGTTTTCTATACGGGTCCCCTAACCAATTAAAATATAATTACGTGAAAAAGCAATTTCAAAGTTTTAAATTTTAACATTTTGTCTCATGGGCTGTCATGATGTTGTGATAGCAACTAAACAAATCACTAAACATAAGGAAAGTAATTCACAGCTGCTTCAAACTCAGCCTTCCGCCAAGAGTATTTTAGTATGTTACACAAAGATTGTATATAAGTGCATAAACAGATAGACATTGATTTTTAATGTAGGAATGGGATGAAATGGTAAAACTGAATAATACCCAGCAAAGCTAAATAAGAGAATCAATAAGGGTACGAGGAATACAGATATAGAGTTATGTTCAGAAATGATAGGCCCATGACTATATGTGGAACCTATGAACTGTCCGTGAAGCGAGAAATTGCGAGATCCTGACGAGAAACCCCAGATTTTGCCGACTAACTGAGAAAAATTGCAGATACTTCGATGTCAAATTGACCAAATGGGGTTTGAATTAAGTTGACTTTTTCAATTGTTGGTTTGCATTGCAGAAAACTTTAACTTAGATCAGGGCCGTAACGCATTAACTTATAGCGGGCCCTGGGGCAAGACTGGCTAGCGGGGCCCCCATATCTTAGTCAAGCATGTGCGTGCGTGCGTGAAACTTAAAATGATTTTTAATTTCCTCTACAATTTTTCACAGGCCATAAGTACTTAGTTTTTCATAATAAACTTGATTTACGAATAAAAATAAAGAATATATTGTTTGGGGACTTAACTGAGGGTAAAATACAATAAAACCATGCAATATTTTAAAAATCTTTTTATTGTTTGGATTTACAAGCTGAGAAATTTTCCGGGCACAAATTGAATCATAAGAATGACACTGAAATGAAATTGAATCATTCAGGTTTAGTTCATAAATTATAACCCCAAATCATTGGATACCTACCCAAGACTTCTAATCCCTTATACCACAGTTTATAAGGGTTCTAAAAACTATCCTTTGGTTCTAAAACATTTATTACATTATTAAGTCAACATGGCCAAATAAAACAGTTGTAGGAAAAAATCCGGTCTCAAAGCAGTTTAAACTAGTCACTTTTCACTGATGTAAACTAAGAAATATTACGGAAATATTACGTTTTCCGGAAATATTACGGACGGTGGAGGTCGGGGTCGGGTCTGGTTTTATGCTCCCTCGGCCGCCGGCCCTTCGGAGCCCCCTTCACTTGGGGGCCCCAGGGCGGTGCCCCGGTTGCCCCGGTGGTTGTTACGGCCCTGACTTAGATGTTTAAAAACTACGATTGATTCAAAATGTTCAAAGCTAATATATTAAAGATTAATAAAAATAAAAATTAATATTTATTTTGGTAAAAAAAAACACAAAAACTGGACCAATCGCACCCGAGAAAGTTCAGTGGGACAACGGCGCACGTCTATAAAAAAACGGGACGTCTGGCCATCAAAGGCTACTAGGGGAGCCCATATTTCCCTGACCATTGAGAGTCTGCTGTAGTGAAATCAGCAGTGTTCAAGCGAATGAATTAAAGATTGATTGTTTGTCTCGGATGGCGGGACCGTATAGCACCGTTCGTCGCGACGTTTACGAGCTTGGGCGGAAGGCGGGAAAATAAAGCACACTCTCTGGTCTCGGGTGAGAGCGGGTGGATGAAAGAGATATAGTTGGTTTCAAAACTTAAGGCCCACACCGCCCGTAAGCCCAATGCTAAAATTAACATTAGTCTTACGGACAGACTGGGCCTTATGATTTGAATCGGGTTATAACTGCTTACCCGTGCGATTACTTTGTATATTATGTAACTTTTATAGGATTAAAAATTATATATACCCCATTACATATTGCACTTAACTGCATATTGCTTCAGTACCACATGTCACAGATGGTAAATTCTGTCATACTATACACTGCCAATATTATTTCAAGATGTCTATTTAAAATATGGTACAAATTTATAGTTAAATGTCTTTCCAAAATACTAACAGTGGTCGAACATTAAAATTAAAAGGCAATTAAATTAAAGGGTAATTAAATCATTACAAAATCATCACAGACGGCATTGTGATTTTTATTTTATGTTGTTGGCAGGAATGCAGTTATATACGCGGGTTCGTGTAGACTTATTGCCAACGGCAATAAGTCTACGTGAACCCGTGTAGACTTATTGACAAGAATTTATCTGAAAAACCGGCCATAAGTCTACGGCAATAAGTCTACGCGAGACGTAGACTTATTGCCGGATTTTTGATGAAATGTAGACTTATTGACTCGTACTTATCACTATATATATATATATATATATATATATATATATATATATATATATATATATATATATATATATATATATGTGTCTGTTAACACGATAGCGGCCGTAAATATGAACCGATCTTAATGAAATTTGGTACAGACGTGTAAAGTGGTAATCACTTGGACGAGTTCGTGAACCAGCCCGATCGGACCACCGGAAGGGGGGGGTAAAGGGGGTAAACCCCCCAAAAAAATGGGTTTTTTGAGTTTTTTACGTAGAAAATTAAAAATTATCCAACTTTTGCTAGCATTATTGAATTCAGCTCAAAAAAACAAACAATTTAGTATTTTGAATCACTGCTCTATGTCCATTGGTTTCCGAGATATTGAAAGTGGTAAACACAGTACGTTGTCCCAATGTTAACCTTATGGGAAATAAAGAAAATTCTATATCTCGCTTATTTCTCAACATATCTTGATAAAACTTGGTAAATGGCTTCTTCTAGTTCAGATCAACTAAATATTGAATTAAAGCCACTCAGTTTTGATATACCCGTAGCAGCAAACTTGCATACTCATTCCCCATATTATTCTTATGGAGCTTACAAAAACATGTTGAATCTCGCTATGTTGGATTGAAATATGCTGTTTTGCATTTGAAATTCGCTGAGTATGCAGGTCTGCTGCAACGGGGGTATTTTTACTTCTAATCACGGTTTTCTGTCGCAATAAACCATCTGCGGCGGCGCGGCGCCGGCGCTTGTTTAATTGTCGGTCAATTGAAAAGAGTCAACTGATGATGCGCTGTCCTTCCTCCAGTTTGTTTACTCAATTACACGCTTATAGGTCGGGGCGAATAACGTGGCCCGACCCTTCCGTAAACCCAATGATACATTTAACATGAGTCTTATGGGTGGACTGGGTCATGTGAATTGACTCAGCTAACATTGCGATAGTTGCGGGACTGCCTTGCTACCTTGGCTCCAAATATCGGGTCGATGGAGGAAGTCGATCGTGCTCCAAATCAATTTATAATGTTACCTAAAGTCATGGAGTGGAAATTTAAATAAAGGAATTAAGATTACATCGTTAAAATACTTTCTCTCAAGACATTTAAATTTTTTAACTGTAGACTATTTATAAAAAAACTATATAATAAACCCATTTTACAAGTCTTGAAGTTTACTATATATTTGTCAAATACCACTCACCTATCATCGCACAGCCCAAACTAATTGACCTAGAACCTTGATACTTTGCATGGACGTTCCTCTCAGGGTATAGGCATCCACTAAGAACGGATTTTTTTAAATTCCCTCAGGGCTACGCCCTATGATACATCAATGTTTCAATGTTAAAGTATAGGGAAGCTCATGTAGTTTTCATGGCAACCTAAACATTAAATCATGAATCCAAGAAGATTTTCTGTTTTTCCACGGGTAAAACCGTGTTGATCAGCTAGTTATATATATACGTACGACTCATACAGAGAATCTTACGATCTGAGGCTATTATTTTATTTGCATTTTAAACTTAAGTCCAGCACCTTCATGTAAGCCTGATATAATTTCGTAATTATTTGTAGGTGGTGTTCGGTTAAATTAAAACTGTACATTGAGAACTGTATATATCTACCGTAATCTGGAAATTACGGTAAAATATTTTAGTATATGATAGTAGAGGCAAAAATAAGAAAAAAAGTATACTGTATATAAACATAGGTTCTAAAGTGCGTCATTTTCCATCTGTGTGTATGTTTGTGATTTTTACATATTTAATTATATCTCACGAACCTCTTAACGTATAAACTTCAAACTTGGTAAATGGATGACCACAACTAAGAACTTCTTAGTGGTGCTTTTTAGCAATAGTAGACGCAGGACGACTACATAAATTCAAGCAGTTCTACTTGTGTGAATGCTTACAATCACAATCATACTCACCTCACAATCATACTTACAACACCAGAAATAGACATTTGAATCCTTCAATTCAACATCGCCTCAAGTTGTTTGAAATACAACCAGAATTTATTGGTCTAAAACTTTTCTCCAAACTACCCCAAAGTTTAAAAGAATTAAATGACATCAAAAATTTCAAAACTCATCTTAAAACTTATCTTTTGAAAGAATGTTTTTATGGCCTCCCATTGTAGGTAATTGTCCTTCCAAAGTTTTCCTTTTCTCTGAAGTCCCTACCACTTATCCTTCATCGTGACAAAGCTCCCACAGCTGCATTAACTTAAGCAATAGAAGTATAGAATGTGTGACCGATCTTATGCCCCAGAAGAGGGGTCTACAAGATGACGTCTGGGTAACAAGGTAACAAGGTACAGTAATGCACTCTCCAAGCTGATAGCCGGACCGTCCTAATCTCCTGTTTACCTACAATGTGTTTGTGCCTTTGTTTGGGATAGCTACTAGAACAACCGGCATCCGCCAAATAAATGCAATGCCAAAAAATGACTGGGTTTTCAATATTGGAGTCTGTGAGCTACCCACATCTTCTTGGAAGCAGGCGAACGCACGCCGCTACCCAGTGACTGCCCCTATCACAGAAGGAATTATTTTTTTAACAGGGATTATATTAGGACGGTCCGGCTACCTAGGTAGTCAATATAGGTAAAATTACAATATAGTCAATATAGGTAGTCAATGACGTAAAATTACATCATTTACGTCATTTTGACATCAATTTGACGTCATTAGACATTTTGTGCTATGGTGTATGGCGCGTGGAGGTGTGCATTTACGTCCTGCGTCTACTATACAGAACTTTACTTGTAGTTGTAGGCACATTCATTTTGAATTGCCGAAATCTTTAGTAGTTTCCGTAGTAATTTCTCTACATTTTGTCATTAACTATAACTTTTTTAACTGTGTCCACATATAACCATTTCCTACGTTTAATACTGACGTACTTTACTTTAACTTAAAATCCTAACGTGGGCAAAAAATTCAAGGTTAACAAACTACGGTATTCTGACAAATACATAAAAGAACCACCTTCTTTCTCAACCCTGAACATAAACTACAACTTCGACCAATACAAATCAGACCGGGCGAAGGGGTTGGGAGAGGGGTGGGGAGGGGGTGAGTGAAAAACAAGTCAAAGACGCGGTGGCATTTGACGGCGGGCGGAGTAACGCGGGTCGACCACGCGAGGCGGCGATCCAGCGATCGACGGTCACGCAGGAGCGGGCCAACGATATAGTCGATACAGGCTACCCTCGGGCGACAGGTCGATACAAGCTCACAACTCACAACTCTACGTCGTCTATCTTGATTTTACTCTTAGAAAATGTGGCTGGTGCGAAAAATAGGCCTACTGTGGGAAAGTCTGTTCCTTAATCTTAATCTCAATAAAGAACCAATGACATTGGATAGCACAAGATTTTGGAGTTAACGAATCGCTAAAAGCAGATTTGATTGGAGGGCAATTTTTGTTTTACATATATTTTGTGACAACTCAATTGATATTCGTATAAATTGAATAGGCCTTAGCTTATGTGTGATATTTGTTTAGCCTATTTGTTTATTTAATATACGGCATACACCAGTTTACAAATTGCAGCAACAAAAGAAATACACATAAATAAATAAATAAATTAAGTCCAGTATTTTGGTTGCGTCAAGATAAGTAAGAACTAATCTTCATGCTTCATGCAATAAATTGTGAAAAATTCTTCAAGAACAAGCTAATACAAACTATACCAAGATCTAACATGCAGAAGTGCTTCATTCACAAGCAATGAATAAATATAATGTAAAACTAGTTCGATGTTCATTACATGCCAAGTTTCAGAAAAAGCAAGCTAACACAATACAAGACCAAAATCTAACATATGCAATGATACATTCACAATAAATAAATAAATATAATGTAGAACTATTCCAATATTTCATTACAAGCACAGTACAAGAAAAAAAATTAACCAAGCTAATACAATACAAGAACAAGAACTAACATTCAGCAGTGGTACATTCACAAGCAATAAATAATAAAATGTAGAACTAGTTCAGTGTATTGTTACATGCATAGTTTAAGAAAGAATTGCAAATTACATATACAAAAAATACCACCACAAATATAAACGGTAAGTGAACTTGTGTTAATTCATCAACAATCAAAAATTAGATCAATTAAATTATGCAAGCAAAAAAAACAAAAATTAGTAATCAAATCATCAACAATCAAAAATGAGATCAATTAAATTATACAAGCAAAAAAACAACAATGTACATGTGATATTGAGAACAGCACAGATTCCTCAGTGGATTCAGTGGTGATTTTTTAGTAATATCATGACTATTTTTATTTTTAAATCATATACACAATACTTTATAACTTGAGTTATCAAAATGTTTTTCTATTTTACCGCTTAATATAGCTTTTTTATAGCTTAATGCTTATTTTTTAAAATTACGGTTTTTTTTGCCTACAACAAATCTATTGACTTAGCGGTTGCATCGAGCAAGAGAAGAAATTTCTGTGAGATTTTAAAAGCAAATATGACTTCGTTTTAATTTGAAAATATAAACAGATTAATACTAAGTTTTACAGCAAATTTGTCACATAATATAATGTATTAGGTTCTTTAGTAGTATTTTTGAGTAATTGAATTAATAACCACAGTTTTTGTATTTGAAAATCATTGAGGACACAGGTTGGTTGCGACTGGATCATTTATTAATCGATCATACAGGGAAATAAATTATTTTATTTTACTAGAGGAATGTGTTAAGAGACGTTTACTGTACCTTCTAATATATACCTCCCAAAAAGGAAATGTTTCCTCTCCCTAAAAATTAAGCTAAAACTTCTCATGTTCCAATTACCAACTCCTATTACGAGGATCCTGTAATCAAGACTGGCTTCACGTGAAGCAGTAATCAAGCAGCGGTGCAGTATCAATGACTCATACTCGTTAACCATCCACGAGCTTCTGGGAATTAAACATGCTCAAAGAGGCCAATTTCATTGTGGAGGCAAAAATAATAACATGGATTACTTTCTGTAAATTCATTCTGATCCACTAAAATATTTTGCCATTCAACTGTCATGATTTTATGAAAAATTTGTTTTAACTATTTTTAACGGAGTCTCATGGTTTTTTTATGCAGGCCTAATGCTTGTGTTGTGGAGGAAATTCCAGGCACCAAACATGAAATCTGGACTGAGTGCAAGTACTGGAACAGCAGAGAAATCTGTGGGTCGAAGCCGTAAGTGAAACATAGTTTTAACCAAAAAATATTTAAAATGATTATTTAAAATCTGATACAACAACTCAGTTAACGCTCACTTTGCCGATCGATCAATTATTCTGGAAAAAATAAAAATATAAGGTCAAATTTTCATGGTTTTGAAAATTTTATCATCTGTTAAAAATGTTTTTACATAGAATAATGTAAAATAAAATTTAAAACATGTTGCTTTATTTCTTCAACCTTAGGCGTTCAGATTGTAGTAGATCAATAAATCAATAAATTTGTTCAATACACTTACAATATTTCTTACCCTAATCAGAAACAAAAAAATACAATTTTCAACATAAACTGAACCCATTTTGTATTTCTCTTTTTTAGATTACAGAGATATGAGTGCTGCGAGGGATTCAGACAAATACCTGGAACTCATGGATGCACGGGTGGTAAGTAAATAAATAACACTAACCACAATAGTAAACTAATTCTGATGGCATTGTTTTAAATTTCAAGTGAATATAACCCAAACTACTTTCCTTATCTCAAGCTTTATAAATGCATTTTTTAAAGAAATAAATCAAAAGTGATGAAATTTAGTTTTGGATGTAGTTAATAGCTAGTTTTTTCCATAGCAGATATGGCTATAATTTTAATTGTCTTTCATCACACAAATCATAAAAAAAATATTTTCAACAACATTTTTTTCCACAGTAAGAAATAAAACCTTTATCAGAAAATTTTTTACACATGCTCTGTTCATTTCAGTGACTCCTCTCCAAAATGTACTTGAAACCGCCAAGAACCTAGGAGCAGGACAGTTTGTAAAGTATCTGGAAAAGGCTGGACTGACCCGGGAGCTGAGCGAAGATGGTCCCTACACACTGTTTGCACCTTCCGACGAAGTGTTCAAAGTATGTAAAAAGAACGGGTCAATTTATTTTAAAACTTAAAAAACATAAAGTAAATAATTTTTAAAATTATTTAGATTATTTTGGAATGGATTCAAAGACACCTGTAATCAAAGCTGTCACTCATTTGCACTAACTCGATTATGTTCCAATAAACTAGCCGGCTGAAAAATGGGCAAACCAAAAATTTATTTTGATACTGAAAAACTAAACAATGCTTCAGGTACTTTACCTCAGACATATTTTTTGCTGACTGTTTTAACTTTTTTATGACAGCTCCAGAATGGATGAACATTTTTGTGGGAACTTTAAAATAATGCCTGAATATGCCAAACATGTATTGGATTCATTATCTTCTTTCAAATGTCTAAGGTATGGGATCTATATTTATTAGTCTAATCTAAATCAAAATCGCAACACACTCATTAGTTATTGTTTGCCCAGCCAAATATTCAATCTGACTTTTTGTCTGTTGCAAACAATCCTACAGTTTGCGCATTATATCTCCGGCTATGACTGAGTCAGCTGATTGTATGGTGCGGGGGGGAGAGGGGGTACTTTTCTGGAAACATTTTCTAAAACACTGCTGCTTGTCAAATGTTGTGTTCACCAATATCATATGTTAAAAATATCATATGACATGGTTAGTAGCGAAATGGTCATAGCCGGAGGAATAATGCGCAAACTGCAATAATGCTGGAAAAAACCATCAAAAAACACATCAATATGTTATTGCAAAATAAATCTAAAAATTCACTTGTATAAGTGCATTGATAAGATGAAGCCAGTAAATTCTGAATTCCAACTAGTGATGGAAACTATCTAAAGGAAACAAACGATTCCTCTGGTTGTTGCTCACCAACCGATTCATCTGATAGTTACTTAAATGTTCATCTTGATAAAATCCGTTCATTCCATCTATCTGAAAACCATTCGATCCATGTAGTCATTCAATCATGAAACTACCCGTCCCGTATTTTTATTCGTTTGATAACTACAAATTGGTTATTTAATTTCTGAAACTGTTGTTTACTGAATAGTGCAAATATCCGTAAATTTACACCAATGAGTTAATCTTTTTCCTTATTTAATTAACTAAACTACAGAATACAGGATGTTTAGGGTATTAAATAGGTTATACATTCATTGATTCAAATGTGAATCATATGCTCAAGGGCTCAACAGTATCTGATTATCCAGTTAGATACACCACAATATCAATGAAAAATATATATCTCAATCAGAATCAGGCTTGCGAACAGATAGTTTATCCATCTATCTACTGTTTGTATAGTTCCCTGCACGCAGCCCGTCCCAAATTGCTCCCCTTCCCCCCCCCCCCACCAAGCAATAAAACCATCCATCTGAAAACTATCGGATGAAAGAAATACCCCCGTTGCAGCAGACCTGCATACTCAGCGAATTTCCAGTACAAAACAACATATTTCAATCCAACATAGCGAGATTTTACAGGTTTTTGAAAGCTCCATAAGAATAACATGGGGAATGAGTATGCAGGTTTGCTGCTACGGGTAGATTAAAAGTGGGTGGTTTTAATTCAATATTTAGTAGATCTGAACTAGAAGAAGCCACTTACCAAGTTTTATCAAGATGTGTTGAGAAATAAGCGAGATATAGAATTTTACTTATTTCCCATAAGGTTAACATTGGGACAACGTACTGTGTTTACCACTTTCAATATCTCGGTAACCAATGGACATAGAGCAGTGATTCAAAATACTAAATTGTTTGTTTTTTTGAGCTGAATTCAATGGTGCCAACAAAAATCGGATTATTTTTATTTTTCTATGTAAAAAACTCAAAAACCCCATTTTTGGGGGGTTTACCCCCCTTTACCCCCCCTTCCGGTAGTCGGATTGGGCTGGATTACGAACTCGTCCGAATAATTACTACTTTACACATCCATGCCAAATTTCATTAAGATTGGACCATTTTTTCGCGAGTTATCGTGCTTAAAGACACATATATATATATATAGATATATATATATTTATGAAAATGAACGAATAGTGTTTTTTGCTTCTGGGGGCCCCAAAACGAAAAGTTATCATGGTCTCGGGCTTAGGTCTTACCATGAGACCTACGGTAATAGCTTCTTCCCTATAGGGAAATTCGCTAAAACCATCAGATGAACCCTTGGATGGTTGAAAACAGCGTTTCTCCATCACTGCCTCTATCAAGAGTGATTACTGGTGGTGAACCAAAATAACTGCAACATTTTAATTAACCCTGTTTCACTGCCAAAACTGTTTCAAAATTAATCAGTTTCATGAATTACCCTGTTGCAATCTGTTGCTCATGGAATTGGCTAGTAAGCAAAATATCAACCCTGAAGAACAACGAAATAAGAAAAATAAAAGGTTCAATCAAAGAGGAAAGTAATTTTAAGAATTATTTAGTAGTTATTATTTAACATAACGTAGTAGCGGGCATTCTACAAACTATTAACACTATCAGTGCAGACGAAACTTAAAACACCTACAAAAAAAAACAAACAAACACCACACAAACAATCTTCAGAAAATGATACCACATAAACAATCTTCTTTTCCTCCACCTACTATCTATAGTCGTCTTTTAGTCCCTGGAATAGAATACTAAAGTACTAGTTTATTCTCCATGGGATTTACTTACTTACTTTTAGTCCCACGGGACTAAAAGTAATCTACTTTTAGTCCCATGGGACTAAAAGTAATCTCATAAGAAATACATGGGAAGAAATCCGGCAACGCCGCGGTGGACAGTGAGAAAATGTGGCAACACTGTCGATTTTAATTTGTTTCTCTATGTTGAAGAGAGTGTCACAGCATCGGAGCGTCCGTTTCCGTTGCCTACAGGACAGCGTATCCATTTTGAGTTTGCTGTAGTTTAGGCTATATTCCTACATATTTGTGAACCTAAGTATTTTTAAGAAAGGCCTAGAGTACTTTTAAAGAAGAGTGTGAATAAAATGGTTAAAATTAAAGCCTAAGTACATTGCATTATTCATTTATATAGGCTATGTGATTGTAATGCAGTTTGTTGAAGCAAAGGATCATCTGAAGGTAAAGTTACAGTGTTATACCTAGTTATTGTTAATGGTGTAGGTGGAGGAAAAATTTTGTGTGCATCACGGGACTAAAGTACTTTTTCTCCCTCGGGAAATTGTCGCCCTCGGCTCCGCCATCGGGCGACAACAGTTTCCCTCAGGGAGAAAAAGTTACACTTTAGTCCCTAGATGCACAAATAACTATTGTTGTTGTCTCCTCTCGTTTTTGCTTGAACGGATCAAAACCGAAACTGAAACGCTCCTCTTGTTAGTAGTTGCGCTCGCAACAGCAACGTCTACATTGCACTGAGAAGAACGGGTTGTGGCCAAGCGTTTTGATGCGGATAGTCAAGTCACTAACACGTCAGTCTATGACCGAAACAGTCTGCAACTGCAACCGTTTCGTTAACTTAATCATTCATAAAGTTATCTCATTGAAGCTTTTACAGTTGCAACTTTTTTGCGCAGACAAGGTTTTATTCCACCACTAGTGTACTCGTCGCACTCTCTGCTCGCAGAACTTGGCACAACTGTTTCACGCAGACACCACTCCACCACTAGTGTACTCCACCACTAGTGTACTCATCGCACTCTCTGCCCGCAGAACCTGGCACGGGAGCGGAAGGTGCGGCTGGAGGGGAGCGCAGGCCAGCTGCGGCCGCTACTGGAGTACCACCTGGCGGACGGACGCGTTACCTCGGCGCAGTTCCGGGCCGACCTCCTCGTGCCCACGCGTCACAGCCAGCACAGCCTGCGGATCAACAAGTATTCCAGTCGGGTATTTACTCAGTGTTGCATCTTGCCAAATACTCCTCCTTAGAGCAATGGCGGATTTACCACTAGGCCCAGGCCTAGGGCTGCGTAGCGATTAGGGGGCAGCACAGGGCCCCCAGTGGAATAAGCCACCGAGAGTGGATTTGAGGGGCCAAGCTAAAAAGTGACTAAAAAAAGTCCAGTTTTTGCGAGGCTGTAAGGACCTCAGGGAGCTGCATACTGATCTAGGCCAAAGGCCGCGCCAACCGTAAATCCTGCACTTCCTTAAAGCCTAGTTGTTAGGATTTAAATAAACTATTGAGTAGGGGATCCAAGACGTTTCTTCAATATATAGTCGAGAGTTATGCTTAATAAAATGATACGATGCGAACGCTTACAAGAGGTACTAGAAAGAAATATGAATGGAAGATCATGGTTTATAACTGATCAAACCTATTACTGAGAGTATCAGTTAAGAACTTAGAACATTAAATTAACAGAGAACATAAATAATGTGATGAAAAACAAGCAGACACGAGTCCCTATCTCTATACTCAACAACAAGAATTCAGTCCAATAAATCTTTAACTAATCAATAGAGTATCTCTGACCAAATTACTTTTGTAATTACACCTAACAATAAATTACTAAAAGGACAAAAAAATTAAATAGATACTTCAGTCAATAAACTCAATAATAAAAATTATCAAAGAATAATCAGATGAGTTAAGATTCAAATCGGGGTAGATTGTCTTAGACCTTGGGAGCAGTGTGTCCATTAGGGTGGTGGGGAAAAAATAAATTTTGGAATCTCGAATCGTAATACGTTTCAAAAGTTGCAAAATAGCAGATAGAATACTGAAAATAACTTTTTTTAAATCAAATAAGATCTACCGATTGTGCAATGACCTAATGACCTTGAAGTTTAACATGTAAAATTCATAAGAGAATTAGTAAATAATCGTAATTTGGCTTATGCTAGACATTGATAATCGTAAAAAGTATTGTCATGAAAAATGGAAAGAGCTCTTTAAAACATTTTGAAAAATGGTATAAATTTTCCACCTAGCCAAAAGTATTATCGATCTATAGCCTTCTGAAAATCCTGTATTAAGGCATTTTTTCAAGTTTTTGGCTTTCATCTTAGACTACAAATAAATTCAAAGTCAATACTTTTATTAAGTCAATAATTCTGTGATGTGTGAATGAAAGCTTTCACTCATATTTGCCTTAAACCTTACTGGTGGTCAGCATCTTTTATGGTAATGTAATGGTAATATAATTATCTGATCATTACTTACACAATTTCGTGCAATACTATTTTTAAAGTAAAACTTTGTCAAATTTGTTTTGCAACAGAAATGTGAGTTTACTTTTTATATAAACCAAACAGAAATCTGGAAGTGGATAGAAGCCAAGACGAATGAAAAAGGGATTCCAAATCTAACGATTTTGGCTATGTTGTAACCTGTTGATTTCACCTGTGGTTAACGTTATGGTCGTCTGTGGTTTCTATCGTTTCAAATGTAGGTAAATGGAGTAAAGACAAAGCTATAACACAAACTTATTTACTTTTGAACAACAGATCGAGACAGTGAACTGTGCGCTGCTGCAGCGCAAAGACCAAGAGGCGAGTAACGGAGTGGTCCACATTATCTCCGACCTGTTGGAGCCTTCGTACTCTGTGGAAAGAGACCTAGCCGAACTTCTAGTGCAGGTACTCTGTGTAGCTTTCTTAATTTTCCCTTCCTGACAATGGATGCCCACTCTTACGTGCTTCCACATATCCTTCATGTTTCTTAGAAATAGAAAAACTTATTGGATAAAACTATATCTTAATAATGGTTTGATAGGAGTGAAGTACCGAGCAAACAACAAATATAAGTAAATTCATCTACTTTGATTTTTTTATCATGGGATCTAGCTAGTGTTTGAATGCCGAGATTATAATTTGGAGCATAAAATCAGCTGGGCGAAAAAAACTGAAAACTGTTAAAATTATTGTCTGCTAAAACAGCCGTAAAGAGTAAATCCAACAATTTTGTTGGACAATTAAAACTTTGTGATTTTTATGACCTTTTACATGTAATCATGTGTTTTCTTAAACATACGGTCTTATGATATGTTTGGGTTTATCAACTACCCAAATAAATGTTCGCCACTAATTTGGCCAGCAGCACACTCACATGACCGTTTAATTTTGAAGCTTCCAATTATACCTCATAATTTATACTTCTTCTGTCAATCGTTGACCAGCTGAGATGGATAGATCATGTCATAATTTGTTTTAAAAAAACTTCTGTTATTACAAAAGCAAAAGCTTAAAAGTTTTCAATAAGCCAGTGTTGAAACCTTAGACTTTAACTGCCAAAAACTCAACTCTACCTTAATGAGAAAGGATAAGTCTTAACACTTGGTACAAAATGTTTCTCAACACCATATGATTAGTTATAACTAGTAGCCAAGATTTTTAATTTTGATATTTTTTCACTCAATCTGATTCAGGATGGGAGATTTCAAGAGCTGTCGAGAGCTTTGGATAAAGCAGGACTAATGAGAAAACTACAAGACATGGATCAATCTTTTACAATTTTTGCTCCTTCAGATGAGGCTTTCACAAAAATTCGCCCTTCTCGACTCTCTAAAATACTGAACGACAGAAATGCCCTAAGAGGTAAAACCACTACTTAATTTGGTTGTAATTTTATATTGGCATTCATTGAAAAGATACAACTATACTAGAACTAGAACAACTAAAAAGCGGGAGGGGGACGTTAATTTGCTTACTTATTACTTACTTAAATACTTAGAATGATTCTTTTTATGTTCTTAGCTAGAGAAATTAATGTCGTATGTTAAATGTATTTTTGTTATGTTGGACCTCGATAATAAATGCATACTTATCGAGGCCACAACAAATATGTATGGTTATAAATAAATATCATTCCCCAACGACAGGCCAACCCGATGAAGGCAGACGAGAAAGAACACAAGGAATTCCAAAATCTCTGAAAATTGATTAGTTTCAGTGTTACTACCTAGCGAACAATCAAAAAACTGTTAGAACAAGATAACAAAAACAACAAAACAATAAATTCATCTAATGGGAAATGATGCTGTGACAAAAAACCAAAATGTTCCAGCCAGTTGGCGGACAACTTGGCGGACCTTGCAAACTATACTCGATGGTTTATGTTTGTTTACATAAGGGACATGCCTGTTGCTATGGTGAACGATGAGTGAAAATTTCCGTCTCTCTCGCGATTCAACGTTGAATTAATCCTACGATAGAACATCAGTAAACCTGTTGTGAATTATAAGCTTGAATTTTGTTTATACTCAGTTCCTGAACCAAACCTTTCTCATAGGTCTGATACAAGTTTTGTTTTCAGAGGTTGTCGAAAAAAGCTAAATGGTCACTTTTGGTAAAATACGTTAAAAACATTTAAAAAATCCTGAAAATTATATTTTTCCAGAATTTTAGATAGATTTTCAACCAAAAAATACAAAGAACGATTGATTTCAGAGCTGCTGGACAACCACATAGTTCCACACGTAATGTGTATGCCGGCAATCATCGATGAGCATAAAGTCCGTACCTACGGCTCGGGCAAAGTGAACGTGGCCTGTGACAGGAAAGGGGTAACGGTAGAGGGCAACAGACTGAAGGCGGATTTTACCTTAGGGCTGAATGGAGCTATTTACCCGGTGGACAACATTCTAATGCCTGACAGGGGTGAGTTTTAAATGACATTTTACTACTAAATAGTTACTTACTTTTAGAGAATTACATACTTTATTATAATGTATTGCAGACCACTTTGCAGACCACTTTTTGAACAACTTGGCATCCTTACCATCTTCAGCCAATATATACTTGACTGCCTCCTCCTTGTAAAAGCCGACCCTAGGCTCCCTTACATCACAAGAGACCAATTTCACAACTACATCCTGCACTCAGGAAAGAATGTCAATGTTCCGAGATGTAGACTTTCTAAGACCAAAGACTGTTATCAAGTGTTGGCCTACAAACTTTACAACAAACTGCCTCCCAACATTAGAGAGCTGGGACCTACACCGTTTAAAAATAGGCTGAAGAAGTGGTTGAGCAGAAAGTGCTTCTACTCGATCGAGAAGTACTTCACCACCTCCGTGGATCTCTGACCCTGAATCTGGCCGCCACAAGTGTAAATATTGTAAATTTTAGTTTCAATAATATTTGAGTATTAAGTATTAGTTTTAGACAAGATCTATCCAGGCATCTGGTCAACGATCGCCAGTTGGTAATGGTATTTTACTGATCATTGTGCTTAGTGATCAATTATCTATACACAATAGAATCTTACAAACTCTACTCAACACACTTAATTTTTTTCTAAAAGCGGGTAAATTTTATCATTAAGAACAATATACTTTTAAATTTCAATTTTAAAGACATTAATTATATTTTGAAGTTATTTCATGTTTAAATATATCTTTACTCGTACCAACCATGATTTTACGAATAGGCCCTAAGCCAGTATAAAATTTAAAGCTATTTTTGGGGTTTCCCTCATCCCTCGCAAAGTGTTTTGGAAAACTCAACGTTCCCCAAACCCATCAACATCAAAGTTCACAGTGAGTCGAGTTTGTGAGACTCTACCTATTTATCTAATCTGTCCTATCATCTTATATCAAGACCTTTGAATAAAATCCAAAACAAAAGTGCTTACAATAATTTACACCATTCACACGAAAATTCATTACAGTTTTCCTTCAAACTGAATGTTTATGACAAGTCATCCATAACAATGGTGATGTACAAAAATTACATGATGATATTTCAATATCTGTGCATTTTCTGTCCAGTCATTGGTTCAGTGCACAAAATAATTCATGAAAATCAACAAATAAGAAGTGAGTAGTTTCAACTGACATCAAACAGAAAATTCAGACTTGTGAGTCTTTACCAATAAATATTTTTTTAGGGATTTCTGTAAGTAGGCCTAATCTATTCCTAAAATTATTGCATAAAATCCAACCCATCACACCCAAAACACCTAACTTAAAATTGATCTACATTTCACATGACATTATTATGTTGCCAGCTAAAAGCATAATCCAAATATTAGAAGAGGAGAAATTATCGTCCTTCTTACAGCTCGTTCGTTTTTCTGGATTGGAGGACGCCTTTGAGAACTTTGGAGAATATACAATATTTGTACCTTCGGAGGCAGCAATGTTTTGTAAGTAATCAAAATGTTATGATATTTTTAACACCTATACCGAAACCCTCACTGTGGGACATTAACCGAAACCCTTGGTCTGTGAGACGCCCATGTAAAATAATGGGCAGCAAATAAATAATCAGTAACCAAAACCCTTGGTCTGTGAGACTCTCCCGTAAGAAATAATGGACAACAGACTAACATGAACTGAAAACTGCGGTCTCTGAGATGGCACGTAATTGAACATCGGGAAGTCGAGTACGGAGGGAGCACTCAGACTGAAAAAAAACTGTGCGAAGGTCAAGGGGAAGGGGAGGGAGGAAGGTACTGGGAGGAGTAGCGCCAGCACTTCAGCATTGTTGAAATTTTGTGTGTCAACGAGTGAAATTTCCCTGAGGTCTGTAAGACCGGGGGTTTCGGTATAGGTGTTAAGCATTGTGTGACAAGAATTTGTTGATGATGATTGATTTACATACAATCAAAAACATGTAACCTATGTATTTTTTTTAAATAAACAAACAAAAAAAATTAAAAAAGTAAAAACAAAAAACTATAGCCTGTAATCAGATTACAGAATGCATCAATCTCTAGGTTAAACCTGAGGTATACACTAAACACTAAGAAAACCATGTAGAGTATGAATAAGTATTTTCCCAATAAGGATAAGAAAGAATATACAGTGGACTGTCACTAATCCAGTAGATATAAGACAGGTAGTGGTTTATCCGGAGTATGATTGAAAATTATGGATCCCTTGAGTAAAACAAATGTAATGTCACTCGCAAAGTTGTTGATGCTATTTATCCATGATCAGAAAATGTGAGCAATCAGTTTCACAGGGATTAGTGTCGTTTGCAATGTTATTCCCATAATTTTCCGTTACTGCTAAAAAAAATGTTGCAAATAACATGATCGGCTGCTCTTACAAAACGGTAGACTAATGAAGAGCTACATTAACACAGTGCCGGATAACTGAGGGTCTACTGTGATTTATTTTTTCCAATAGCACAATAAAATAGAGCAAACCTACTTGTGAGAGGGAATAACATACATTTATTTCAGTGGCGAAACACATAAAAACAGCGCAGCAAGCTCATCATATCATAAGGTATCCAGAGCTGGCACGAACCCACAGTTAAAATTTCAAATCCTGTGCAAACACCTGTATGAGGCGGTTAACAGGGTTGACAAAAGATTAAGGGTTGATTGATATTTTACTGTATCGTTAAATTTAAGTTGTGCCTGAGGAAGGGGTATCATCTTCACTCATCTACTGTATTTTCTCCTGATGAGTCAGACTGTCCCAGACATTTTCAGAATTTTATGTGTACACGGTTTCTTAAGACCAATTAGCTTTTATCAATTCGCGGTTTCTTAGGTCAATATCTTACATTATTTTATCTTAGATTAACCATTTCATTACAGCCCTACCAACTGAAACTCTCAACTCACTCAAAAGCAATAAGGAGAAAGCCAGAAGATTTGTTCTATTCCACTCCACTCAAGGCCGAATTAAAACTGACAAGATGAACAATAATCAGGTTAGTGCAACTAAAGATGGAGGAATCCTCTAGAAAATCATATTAGTATCTTTTAACTGAATGCTCCTAATTTGTTATTTTTAGGCATAAACAAACTTTAATGTCATTGCTTATCTCTAGTTTTCGCCTGATTTAAACAGACAATATGTATCCTGTCGATATGCCCTGTGTGAAAAACTTTCCTCTGGAAAACTGTGAGGAAATTGCAAATGCCGTTTCAACCATGTTATACCAAAAGGGGAATTTACTGCAGAGTAATTTACTGCAATACAAAATGAACTGGAGGAAAAGAAACTACAGACCTCAATGTCAATTTCTTTTATTCTAATTCAATCAACATATCAAATGCAGATTTTACAACAAACTTAGCGGTATTTTCATCCCTAAAGCTGAACATTCAAAAACAAAGAATTGTTGTTCCCATGAAAAGTTTTTTCTGAAAAATGAAATTCTTGTAGTTCTAACACAACTGATCCGTGCATTTTCAGGTGCTGATGTCACTATATGAGCCCCCTAAGTGTCCAGCTGTACCGAGCAGGTGTAAAAACCCCCGTGGGTCCCCGCATGGTGGCAGCAGTCGAGTGAGCAACTACAGCTACTGTGTCTAATCCACAGTGTTGCCAAAAACCGGGTATTTACCCAGTTTACTGGTATTTTTGAGGCCGTGCGGTTAGTTGGCAGGGATTAAGAAAAAACCGGATAAAACCAGAGATTTTAGACTTGGGCTGAAGGATGTACCCAACAGCCTGGGAATTAAAAAAAACAGGTAGTTTCGGGGATTTTGGACGAGCCACAAGAATTTTTCGGAACTCCAGATATTTTATTTGTTGAACAAAAGTTGGGTTCCCAGAAACCAGGTATTTCCCAGGTTTGCGGGTATTTTGAAGACTGTTCAGGGATTTTGAGAGGATTAAAAAAAATCGGTTAAATCCATGGATTTTAGACTTGAACTTCAGGGATTTACCCAGCCAATCCTAAATACATAAAAAACTGATAAAACTGGGGATTTTTAAATTATGATTTTTTTGTAAATATCCAATGTTCATGAGGAAAATAATTTGTCCCTAAGGTTTTGAGAACAATACTTGAAGTAAAGAGACACCTTTTGATATATGGTGTGCAGTTTATTAATGTAAGATTTCCCTTGTTACCAAGCGATTTCAGGAAACTACCCGGTTTTGGGTGTTTTAAAACTCATGAGGTGGTTTTTTAGGTAACCAGCTGGTTTTTGACACTTGCAGAGATTTTGCAGGGATTATTACCGAAAAACCGAGAAAAGCGGGGATTTTAATGCAGTTTGCGGGTAAAATCCCAGATCCTGACTGGCAACACTGAACCCATGTCTCCACACCGCAGGTGCTGATGTCGCTAGATGAGCAGCACCCCCTGCGAGTCCAGCTGTACCGAGCAGGTGTGACAACCGCCGTGGGTCCCCGCGTGGTTGCAGCAGTGGAGGGCGCCACCTTGCAGCGAGCCGACCACGATTGCATCAACGGCGTCATTCATATCGTCAACAAAGCCTTGTTCCCGGCCAATCGGACCACGGAGGATGTTCTCCAACAGAATGGAACTTACAAGTATGAGACTTTGGTTTATAAATTTAAGGTGGCTAGAAACAGAGAAGTGGGATTTATTTTTCTTGATCGTCAACATAAATGGCTCTAAATTATTGTTTCTTGTATTCCAAATTATTGTTTCTTGTATTCCAAATATTTTACGTTACATTCTTGTATTTTCAGTAAAGGCTGAAGCCAGCACACTTTCTGGGTTGATGGGTTATTTTTTTTATCTAGGTAGCCTAGGATTTGTAGAATCCTTTTTAATTTTAAAATTTATCCTATATAAGGACTTGTTATTCACTATTTGTTATTTTGTCCTTTTTTAATTCTTCCTTCTGTTTCTAGTTTTTAAAATACATTGAAAGCAAGTGGAAAAGCACTTAAATTTAAATCATAAATCTAGAACACTATGACAGGAAATGATTATTTTATAGAAACACTAGAACATTGGAAAGCAATAAAAAAAAAGGTTGAGAGTGTTGGATATTGCCTAACACAGTAATAACAGTAATAAAAAACCTAAAACAGAGAGTCTGTTGACCTTATGGCTACCCACCAAATTTATTGTTGACAAATAGTAAGGACCATCCCAAATTGTGTAGTGCTAAGTCAGCCTTTGTATTAACAAAAATGACAGAATGTAAACATATCCATGGTGTAAAGGAAAAAGAAAGGTGTGTGCACAGTCAGCTGGTATGTCGTAGTTAAGCTCAAGAAACTACCGGACCTAGCGGTATGACGGCAGAACTAAGATTGTACACATTAATATTTTGATTGAGTTGTATTAACTGATTTTTATTTTAATCGTCGTTAGCGCTAGTTGCGTGAGCCCAACTACGTCACACCAGCTGACCCTGCACACACCTTTCTTTTTTCTTTACACTATGAATGTTCATATCCAGTCACATTTTTTATTGAAAAAGTAAAAATACAGCCTAAATCATTCCTAGTTGTTAGGACCGAGAAACTCTGGAATTTGTTATAAGACGTAGTAATAAAATTACTTTCTGTGCTTATTCTGTTCCAGAATCTTTATGAGCGCTATGGAAAGGGTTACAACGGAAAATTCTGAAATTGATTTTAAGAAGCCTAAGACATTTTTCGCCCCAAGTGATGAAGCTTTCCAAAAGCTGGGCAAGCTTCGACTACAACAAATGATGTCTGACTCATCATACATGACCAAGGTATGGTGGTTTCCGTGATTAAAAGCAAATAACATAGAGAACAAAGATTATTGTTGGCTTGTTTTTGTTTTATTGTCTCATGATTTTCTAGGTAGTCATTTTTTCCTACCACTGCATGGAAATAATCAGGGTTTAAGCTGCGGTCGCATTTGTCGCTAAATGCGTCATGCTCCACGAAAATGCGACAATATTCGGACAGGCTGTCGCCTTTTTGCTACAAAGGAAGAGTGGAAATTTTTAACTTTATTGCAGAAAATAAAGTTAACCAATACAAGTCTCAATAAAGGTCCATTTTTACTTTCACAAATTACTTTGTATGACTTAAAATAAAATAAGAGTTAATTATAGAATGTAGTCGTCAACGTAACCCTCGATCAGATGTCGCGTCATTAAGATCCACAGTCAAAAAGAAGACTATAGATAGACACAGAGAACGTGCAGACGTTCTATACGTTCTCTTTGCTAAAGAGCAGTTAGTGCGCACTCTGTAGTGGCCGAGTCGCCGAGTCTAGTCGAGTGGTGGCGAATGCGAGAATGTGGGGGGCTATTTCGCCACCGCTTGGAATGATACAGAGTCGAATAATCAATATAGTCATTCGATAATTTTAGTTTCAAGTCATGAATACCCTATTTGATGGGCAAGATACGGTGCCTTGGATTATGCGGGGATTTTTAAAGAAACTGCTATGTAAAAGCGGGGATTTTCGAAACTCACGGTGGGTAAAATCTCATGGCCAGTCTGGCAACACTGGCGAGAACAGACGTCTCGAAACGGTGATGCGTAATATAGTTTGAGGTTATGTTGTTTGATTATGTTGTTTTGGTTTGATGACATGTGCCATAACTTAATGACATTTATATCAGACCATCTACCTATACTATTATAAAGAAGAGGTGGTTTCTATATGTATGTATGTATGTATGGGACAATTGAACACGAAAAATACTGAACCGACTGGGTTGAAATTTCACACAGAGATAGATCTTGAACCTGGGAAACATATAGGCCTATTCACCTCCTTAAAATCCCCTCGGGCTAAGCCCATGAACGTCCTCAGTTTCAATGTTTACATTTTAGCCTAAAGGAATATAAACAAATTCTGAAATGTAAACAACTGATACTAAAATTTGACGGTTCAAAGAGCAGAGGTAAGATCAGCTGTAATTTTTTATCGTGAGCGAAGCCACGGGCAACTGCTAGTTATAAAATAAAGAAGCTTAGTTTTTAAGTCATACTTTTTTCTCCATTATTTTTTAAAAATAAATTAACTTTCCTCAATAAATTTCCTAATTATAACTTCATTAATTATTTTTATTACACACAAATTTCCAATAATGAGGTCAAACTCACGATATTTTTATACTGCAACGCAGCAGACGCACAGGCATTTGCCTATGTCTGCTGATTCCATGAGACCATTCCTTTTTTTCTTTAGCAGCCAATAAAATTGTAATAAAATTCTTCATTTATTTTTTGCATTTGCTATAGACTTATGTTTTTATGATTATATTTGTAAAGCTGTATATTTCTTGGAATAAACGTTTCTTTCATTCATTCATTCACATGCGATAAAAATGCTAAAAGGAAAATAATTTTGCTACAAGTCTCAAAGAGCTTGTAGCATTTTTGCTCAAAGAAATTTTTCCCCAGCTTAAACCCTGGAAATAATCACATTGCCACACCTATAAACAGTACGCAAAACGGTTCATTTCCGCTTTCATTTCATTCCCGCTCACTAAATCAGGGTTTCTTATTAGATTTATGTGGCACACAAGAGAGATAAGTATGACATCAAACACCGAAGACCAGTTTCTATTGGTCAGAAATCCCATGACACTCACCGAATTCTAAATTCCAGTTGCCTTGTTCTTCTAAATCAGCTGATTTCACTGTCACCGTTTCTATCTCAACTTCCGGTTCGTTCCTTTAGAATAAGCAAACATAACCTCAATGAACTTTAGTGTAAAGGTTGGTTTAAACTGTTTAAATAATAGTAGTACCGCAGGAAAAATCTTGTGTGTATTACGAGCACAAATGTGCTCATCACATTGCCTCTCTCAAAATGTTTTGCCGCACTCAACTAATGCTTCGTACGGCCATCTACAATTCTTGAGCGGCAATGACGTACTTTGCGCTCTTAATACACAAATAGCTATTTCAATCATATTGTGATTACAGGTCGTGAAAAATCACATGTGTGACTCGATGGTGTTAACAGAAAACTTCCAACCCGATCTACATTACAGTGTTCCCACTTATTTTAACATGCTGTCATTGACTCAAGACGATGGGCGAATAATGGTTAGTTTACTAAAATATTTTATAACCATTTGTCAGTTTTTTTTTTATTTTTTATTCTTAATAGCTAAATATTACATGTTTAATTTCAGTCTCTGATTAAGTGCAAACAATTTAATCCAGCATTCAATATTATTGCAAAGATGGAGGGTTGGTTGAATTCAAGTTCTAAGTATATACAGTTAGCAGAAACTGTAGATTTAACAAACTTTGTTATCAGAGCCGAATTTACGATTAGACTCACAAAGCTCGGCCTTCGGTCAGCGAGTCCATAGATCCGGCACTGTTTGTTGTATAACTCTAGATTCTTTTAGATCAGGTATTTTTTAAAGATCAAAATGTGTTTTAGAATTCAGTTAACAATATTATACAAGAAATATGTTTTTTTTTAAGTAAACTTACTGAATGTAAATGTAGGTTGTTATCCTCACAACTACTTTACACAAGATTTTTATGTAGTTCATTGATCATCACTAGTGTAAAGAACCATTATTAATAACAATTTTGTGTTCCAGGTCAATGATGCAACAGCAACAGAATGTAACATTTTGACAACAAGCGGAGTGGTTCATAAAATCGATAAAGTGTTACTTCCTGAAGATAGCAATGATGTTTAGATAAATAATTAATTACCAAGACGATAAATAAAAGAACTAGTTTGTGTGTACTGTTTCAAAAGTTTATAATAATTAGGTATTAATTTAAGAAAAAACTTGTTAGACCTGTTTTATAAAAAAAATATCATCATACTGAATATCTTTTTATTATATTTCCCTCTACAACTTTTACAGGAATTATAACAACTAGGGGTCTCAATCCCGGACCTAAATTCCGATCCCGGGATTTCAGGATTCACAAAAGCCGATCCTGGGATCAGTGTGGATTCCCGTTTTCTATATAGACCTGCCTCGAATATACTGCTGTGTGAGAACAACACCTATGACATTTTTTATTAAAACTAACTATAATTTTATCTTACAAACTTGTCAAATGTGGGCTTGTTTACGGCTGATTACATGTTGTTCAAAAATTTTTTATGGCTTTCTTGCTGTGTGTACTTGACAAATGAGTGTACAGTCCCTTTGTGGAGCCGCCTTATGTTTTTAAACAAATTTGCGAATTATACATTGTGCTGTTTTCCCGTCCTTTTGTGTAAGACGATAATAACAAACGGATGAAACGTCAAAATCCTTCTAATGGGCCTCAAGAACATTTTGGTTGCCCATATTTCTTCACACTTCACAAACAATTCACAGATCACGCATGGTTGTTGCTAAAAAAAACCATTGATGAAACTCACTACTCACTACACAAAATCTTCCCGACTCGCTCAGATGGTCGCTACATGAAAGCCCGATAGCAAATGAAAATGTTAGTGTTCAGATAGGTAGATATTAAAATTCACATATGATCAAAAATATCAAAATAAAGTCCCCTCTGTGACCCTTAGGACACATCGAATCGTAGGAATTAACTGCAACGAAAGTTAAGAGCGATAAGGAAACCATTGAATACTGTCCCAATACATTCCAGGAATAAGGTTATTGCTGAATGGAATTTTGATTTTGGATAAATTAATCATTGGGATTGGTATTTGCTATTGAAATATTAAAAGCAAAATATTAATATATTTGCTAATTGAAATATTAATTTCCTAAAACATATTTTTATTTTAAATGTTCGAAAGGACAACTTTTGCAGTAGTTAAAACATTCAAAGCATGCAAAAATTGAGAAAAAATTATTCTTTTGCAATCCTGTCAATCTCGGCAGAGGCGGATTTGTAAATTTGCCGCCCCTGGGCTACACGGGGGGAGTAGGGGGTTTGAAAGTGGTGACTTTTTTTTTTTTTTTTTACTCGCGCGTGTACTTTTTGACTCCGTTGTCGTCCTTTTGCCCCGTTTTTATCTGTTCCGGCCCGCCCGCTAAACAAGGCTATTTCGGCTACTTCAGGGGGGGTTGTGGCTTCTCTCACTCTAATTATCTCTAATTTGCCGCCCCTCCAAAATTCTGCCGCCCTGGACTATAGCACATTAAGCCCATATGTAAATCCACCCCTGAATCTCGGAATTGTGATACTCTAATCCCGGGATTATCAGGTATCCAAAAGCGACCGGGATCCCGAATCCCGGGATTGAGAACCCTAACAACAACTCACTGTGATTGATTGTGATATACTCAGTTCGTTAATTTTACAGATAAAGTATGGTCAACTACTGTAATTTTTATTTTCAATATGTTCAAAAACTAAATGGATCGGTAACCTAATGAATTTTTCATGCCCATTTTTCTGATGGAGTTCAAGTTTGCAGGGCTGTTTTACCACAAAAATTACACTGGTACCAACTTAATTATTAGCTGTACCTACCTGTTCTGTGGGGCCTATGAATTTGATATCGATGACTTTAATACTAGTGCAATATGGGTGGCAAAATGGCCCATCAAACATGATGGTGCCTGAAAAATGCATTGGGTTGGCATTTTTTATAAAAAGTTTTCATCTATGGTCAAACCTTATTCTCCTCATGTAGGCCTTTATTTTTTAAAAACACCATTAATCTCTTCACTGATCCTCTTTGGTCAGCTTTTAGCGAATTTCCCCTATAGGGAAGAAGCTGTTACCGTAGGTCTCATGGTAAGACCTAAGCCCGAGACCATCATAACTTTTTGTTTTTGAGGTCCCCAGATGCCAAAAACACTATTCGTCCATTTTCATAAATATATATATATATCTATATATATATCTATATTTTATATATTGTTATATTTTATTGATAATATATCTATATATATATGTGTCTTTAAGCACGATAACTCGCGTAAATATGGTCCGATCTTAATGAAATTTGGCATGGACGTGTAAAGTAGTAATTATTCGGACGAGTTCGTAAACCAGCCCGATCGGACTACTGGAAGTGGGGTAAAGGGGGGTAAACCCCTCCAAAAATGGGTTTTTTGAGTTTTTTACATATAAAAATAAAAATTATCAAATTTTTGTTAGCACCATTGAATTCAGCTCAAAAAAAAACAAACAATTTAGTATTTGAATCACTGCTCTATGTCCATTGGTTACCGAGATATTGAAAGTGGTAAACACAGTACGTTGTCCCAATGTTAACCTTATGGGAAATACGTAAAATTCTATATCTCGCTTATTTCTCAACACATCTTGATAAAACTTGGTAAGTGGCTTCTTCTAGTTCATATCTACTAAATATTGAATTAAAACCACCCAGTTTTAATATACCCGTAGCAGCAAACCTGCATACTCATCCCCATGTTATTCTTATGGGGCTTTCAAAAACCTGTAAAATCTCGCTATGTTGGATTAAAATATGTGGTTTTGTACTGGAAATTCGCTGAGTATGCAGGTCTGCTGCAACGGGGGTATTTGATCAACTAACAGACCCCTTAAGGGCTGAACAACAGTGAAAGTACTCTACTGATTTACCAATAGATGTCTGTTCTCCCTTCTGTCCATTTATAAGGAAAATATAACTGAACCTATCAAGTATTTAAACAACAGTGTTATCACCTTTTATTAAAATCAACTGAATCAGACCAATTATTGAGATTAGAGTAGAATTTATTTTTGTACCGCAGCTGACATTACTAGGAGAGCGTGATGACAGTCAAGCTTCTGATAGGTTCTTGGTTCAAAATTCAAATAGGTATTTTTCGTTTAGCTCCATCCATGGAGGTAGGCCCATGTACCTAGACCTATATTTTACATGCAAGCTTGCATGCAATTAGGCTCCTTGTAACAACATCATTCTTCTAACAAATCGTTACAACAACAGAATGTCATTTACACGCACAATGTACTTATAAAATATAGTTATGAACTGACTATACTAACATTATTACTAGGCTATTACATTGCTATTTACTCCAACCAGCATTTCTACAAACAATTCCGTTTTTATTATGCCTATAAATAATTAGTTGAAGTCCCGTCTACACATTCTCTAATCTGTCATAACAACTTAATAAAATTTTAATACCAGATGAAAATTGTCACTAAACAATCCAGCCTACCTTGCTTTGACTCCAATACTGTAATAAGTTAACTAATTCCTTTTACTTGCTTTAGTTTAACTTAGCAATAATAGCGTTGGTACAACCAGCTTGTTATGAGATTGTAGTACCTACGTAGGTGGGCCTTAAAAGGCAGTCCATAAATTATGTAGGCCTACCATATTAGGAGCATGGGAGGGTTGGAGTGTTACATAGGCTAACCATTAAACCTTAATGGCCTACTAATTGATTTCTAAATACCCCCGTTGCAGCAGACCTGCATACTCAGCGAATTTCAAAGGCAAAAGAACATATTTCAATCCAAGATAGTGAGATTTAACATGTTTTTGTAAGCTCCATAAGAATAACATGGAGAATGTGTGTGCAGGTTTGCTGCAACAGGTCCGTTAAAACTGGGTGGTTTTAATTCAACATTTCGTAGATCTGATCTAAGAGAAACCATATAGCAACTTTTATCAAGATTTGTCAAAAAATAAGGAAGATATAGAATTTTTTATTTCCCACAAGGATAACATGGGGAATGAGAATGCAGGTTTGCTGCCACAAAAATGGAAATTTCGGGGGTTTTAGACTAAAATACATTATATCTTATCTAGATGAAGCCACAAACCAAGTTTTATTAAGATATTTTGAGAAATAAGCGAGATATAGAATTTTATTTATTTCCCATAAGGTTAACATTGGGACAACGTACTGTGTTTACCACTTACAAAATCTCGGTAACCAATGGACATAGATAAATGATTCAAAATACTAAATTGTTTGTTTTTTCGAACTGAATTCAATGGTGCTAATTAAAATTGGATTATTTTGATTTTTATATGTATGTGAAAACCCCAAAAAACCCATTTTTGGGGGGTTTATCCCCCTTTACCCCCCCTTCCAGTGGTCCGATCGGGCTGGTTTTCGAACTCATCCGAAAAATTGCTACTTTACACGCCTATGCCAAATTTCATTCCGATCGGACCATTTTTGCGAGCGCTATCGTGCTTACAGACACACACACACATATATATATATACAAATTTGAACGAATGGTGTTTTTGGTATCTGGGGGCACCAAAACGAAAAGTTATCATGGTCCCGCGCTTAGGTCTTACCATGAGACCTACAGTAATAGCTTCTTCCCTATAGGGGAAATTCGCTAAAATTACTAAAATTTTAAAATCATCTCAAAAATATAATTTTATTCTTTTTTTTGGAGAGCATTTAGCACAGAATACATTATATATTTTAACCAGATCTTCTCTGGGGTCACTAATTCATACAGCATGATGATTTTCCTTCAATCATGCCTTACAGTTAAACAGCTCCTGTCTGATATAGCTGTCACATCCGTTTTTATTTGAATTAACTGCTGTTCCTATCCTTCGGTAATCTCAATTTAATTAAAATGCAGCTTAAGGCCTATATTTACTGCGAGACTTTAAAGACAGTAGGCTACTATATAATACAGTAACTTTGGAACACAGGATTTGCCATAAAACGTGTCCACAGTCCTAAAACTAAATAGATGTGATGGTTAAATAAAGAATGTTATGAAAAAAACATCATTAATATAGTTGGGTATAAACCCTCAGGAAAGTTTCAAGAAATACAGATAACTCAAACCTAACCGCCTTTGCGAGCTAGGCTTGCTTTTAATGTAGGGCTTAGGTTTTGGAAAGTTATTTTCATAGTTTCAAATGATCACTTTGATGTTTGAAGTATTAAACGTGAATGAAATAAGATTAACTTTGTAACGAATACATAATGATCATCAAACCCAAATCACTATAAACAAACTCTAGAAAATCTCACTGTTTACATCATGCAAATAACTGAGAAAGAAAACATAACAGGCCTACTTACCTGGTTTCAATTATGAAGAACAGAATCCAGATAACAAAATTTTCTTAGTTTTTTAAAACAAAAAGCTATCAACTACCTGAACAAAACTTTAACAAGGGCAAGACAAACTCTGCAACAAACAAAGCCAATTTGTAGGTTATATTTAGTAAATTTGAATACCCGCCCAAGAGTTACCATGTTGCCAACATAAATGGTGTTGTAAGGATTTCTCCCTACTTGTCAGCATCAAAGTAATATCCCTGCACTACTTACATTTATTTAAAAAAACTTGGCTTTTTTATGGTACTTTAAATACCGACATACCAAGTATTATAAAAATCTGATGATAAAATGAGAGATAGAATTTTAAAATTCCCTATAACAATGACTAGACAACTACCTCAGTTTACCGTTTATTTACCGCCAATCGAAAATATCTGTTTTTTTGCAGTCGGTCGACACATGCCAGTGGCATTTTTAAAAGTCATATTTAATGACTACAAATAAATGTTGATTATAATTTATCGGAAACTGGGGGAAATTGAACTTATTAACAGTTTAGTTTGCTATCCTTTCCTATACTCTAATACGAGAAATGTTATCGTGCGTGCCAGCGTGCTTGCTTGCTTGCTTGTTTGCACAACGATCTCAAAAACGGCTCCGTGGATTTCCTTCAAAGTTTGTAATTGAGTAATTTATGACTCAAAAACATGTTTTATGCAGATTAATTGGCCAGAGAAAATCGAATAACGTAATAAATTGAATTATAAAGTTGTAACATTTTAACATTGGCCTTATGGGTTGCCGTGATAGCAACGAAAATAAACAAGGAAAGTGTAAACAAATTAAGTAATCATAACAGCTGTTTGGAATCTACAGCCATCAAGGGAAAATACAGCAAGGGATGAAGAGTCCATGGAGCAATAAAAAAGGTTTCTATTTATCAATTTTATGACATTGAAGTATTTTATAGTAACTGGATGAACTGGTAAACATGAAATAACACCGAGCAAGGCTCGGTCCACCAAGTACTAAATTCTGAATCTAAATTGTTACAGCAGTTATGCAGATGGTGACATTTCGTTTTATAGCAAAAACACTAATGCAATTAGCATCAAAGTTGTTAATTCTGGTTAAATATTTTTATTTGTGTCATTAACTACCTTTAAAAATATTAATTAAAGATGCCTGGAGATATTGTTGTTTGGTACCTTCATGCTAAATTGCATCAAAATCAGATTAGGTTCAGTCTTTAGCTTGGTTTACATCCACGGACGGACGGACATCACTTTGAAAATCTCTTGTTTTTGATTCGGGGAGCGTTACATCGAATTTTTCACCATGTCAAATTCGAATTACTGACGAAAATAATACTTGATTTCTCTATATGGGTAGGGAGGAGAAAGTAAAAGCTATTTTTTATATAAAACAACAAATAATTAAAAATCGCTTTGTTTTCTTTTCAACTGTGGCGCCTTCCGTTCGCGAGATACTCATGTCCTGGTGTCAGCACATCAAAGACCTGCAAGTCACTGCGACCTGGGGGACGGCACAGCCCAAGCGGAGTGAAGTTTCAACTGATAAAATATGAAACAATATTTAATTAACATTGAAATAAAGCTCTGTGTCTTGTAATTTATTATTCTACTTATTTGTCCATTACACCCAAGATAGGTTATTAATAACTTCTCTTTTTGCTTTTACCTCAAGAACCATTAACAGAACATGTAGGGTAGACCGGGGCACATTTACGCATGGGGCACGTTTACGCCGTGACGTTATTTCAAAACCAGTTATAGCAGGCGCGCCACCAGTCATGACAGGTCGATGCTGCTACCTAACGGGCGCTTCCACAACTATTTGTGCGTCAGTGGAGCTGTGCTGTTGTAGATGGTGGATGAAATCTGTTTTCTTACAAGGCGAGTAAATCTTGTTATATATCTTTTGATGCTTATTGTTAGCAAAGAGTGCAGAATTTATCATAAAAAATTATACATTAATAAACAGCAGTTTCTTCTTAATAAAGTTATGTATTTGCAAGCAAAGAAAACTTAACGGATTACGTTGCACATTTAATATAAAATCAAACATGGCGCAGGGGCACGTTTACGCAGTTGAATCGGGGCACGCTTACGCATACTTTGACTGCCTAAACGTGCCCTTAAAAATAATTTTAATTTTCATCTTCCCTTTTGTATGCTGTTTAATCATGCGTGTCATCATTTAAGCCTAATATACTTGTATTTAGCCAACTAGAACTAATTTATACTTTAAATAGAAAATTGAAACATTTATTTTTTTAAATTATGTTCTGATTTTCTAAAGATGGTGATAAATTATGTTCCGAAAACCAGAAAAAGAAGAAAAATAAGATAAAAGCTAAAAGACTATAGATCAACTATCAATTACTATCAACTATAGATTATTAACTAACTGTATATTATTTCCCATTTTTACCATTTTGTAGTATATGTAAATGTGCCCCGCTTGATACGTAAACCTGCCCCGAACCCGGGGTAGGTTTACGCACCCGACATTAACATGAATAATAATTTGTTGTGCTGTAATTAAAATAGAGAAGTTAACATTCTATATATAAAATTAAACTTTATTAACCACTGAATAAAACTGTCATGTTTAAAACTTCAAAAGAACAACTACAAATTGAAAAAAATATTTTAAAAAAATCCGCGTAAACGTGCCCCGGTCTACCCTACGATCCAACGAATCACTATTAAAGTTTATAAAAAACTTTTGGTTTGAAACAAATGATTAACTTTAATATAGTAAATTATTGTGTTGTATAAGTCTTAAGTAATATTTGTAAACATAAATAATAAATGAAATCTGATGGTAAATCTACCCTACTAGGTATTATAAATGTGAAAGTATGGATGTTTGTGTGAATAGCTGTCTTTCAACCACGTGAAAAATACTGAACCGACTGAGCTGAAATTTTGCGGGAATAGAGCTACTATATCAAAATAGGTCAAGCCTATTCACTTCCTTAATCCCCTCAGGCTACGCCCCGTGAACGTCCTTAGCTTCAATGTTTCCATTTCATAAGGATGTAAACGTTCAAATACTGAATTGTAAACAGCTGTGAATTTGACAGTTCAAAGAGTAAAAGTAAGATCAGCTGTAATTGTTATCGTGAGCAGGGCCGGCGACAGAGGGGGGCAGGGGGCAAATGCATAGGGGCCCGGGCTCAAAGGGGGGCCCGGAAACCCCAAAATAGGGCCCTGAATGGCTGAGAAGGAGTCTAAAAGCACACGAAATAAGTAAAAAAAGCCCGGGATTGAAGATTGCACTGAGGCCCGGAAATCCTCTCACCGGGCCTGATCGTGAGCGAAGCTACGGGTAACTGCTAGTTGTGAAAATAAATCGGAATTCATCGTTCAAACATTACCCAGGCCTAGGCAACCAAAAACAATGGCCAAACCTATATATGTTTGTGTTTTCAAATAACAAATCCAATGTGAGTCACACACAATCACGTGCCAAATCTAAAAATATGGATGAAAACAAGCAAAGACGACGACGAATTTGCAAGAACTCCAAAGCGAAAAACTGCCAAATGTCAAACAACGTTCAGCCTAAGAAGTACGTCCTTGACCTCGATCAACTTATTGGCCAAAACAATTATAGACCATTCTCTGAACATTATAATTATGCCAGTTCTACCCCTGATGGCAATGAAATGGAAGATGAAACAGAATCCCCCAAAATCGTTTAAATTCCTCCAATTTTCGTACATGACGTTAACAATCACCAGGAAATTGTTTAAGACATCAAGCAATTGGTTCCAAATGATTTTTCAACTGTAACGAGGGGGCTGTCGCTAAAAGTCAATCTTGTCACAATACAGTAGACGACTTCAGGAAATGAACAGCATTTTATTACGAACAAAGTGTGAAGTACCATACGTTTCAAGCAAAAATCGACAGGAAATTGAACGTAGTAATTAAAAATGTTGTGTGTTCTTTGACATAACAGGAGAAATTAAAACAGAGTTACTTTCACACAATTACCCCATTAGTGTGTGGCGCAAACAACACATCACCTACAAATCTTTCCCTTCCTGAAACCAGCACCATTTTAGGTATTGACTAAATAAATATAAAAGAGTAAAAATCAGCCGGGAGGCGAGCTTAAAAAATAATTGCATCATGGGCAGTGACGTCATCAATATGGCCACTCATCCAAATAATAATGTCGCAGTTCACATAACAAAACTATAACCAGTGGAGCACGTTTTAACTAAGCAGGTGAGATAGTTCAGCGATCAGTAGATGAAATAGTAACGTGGCTCAATTCATGGAGGATCGCCTTGAATTCGAACAAATGACAAGCCAAGGTATTTTCTTTAAGGAGGAATGAGAATCCTGATAATATTGTGATTAACTGGACTCACCTTCCTTGGAATCTTGACGACCAGTCTGTTGAATATCTGGGTAACTTCTTGGATAAAAAACTTAATTGGAATTTCAATTTGAATTGTAAACTTAATCAGGGTTACGCAAGATTGGCTCAACTATATACATTAATTAACACAAACTCAACTTTGAAACCACTTTGTGTCTTGCTACTCTACAAATCCATCTTGCAACATACGGCTGCAGTATGGGAGGTGCATGTCGCTGGCCCGGCCATGATGGATTTTGAGAAAACCAATTATGCTACGATTTAGTACCAAATTGGCACTAGAGTTCCGGCCAAATCATTAGGCTGGTGAGTGAGTGCGCTGCTAGCGTTCAAAATACGTTTTTGGACAAAAATTACCCATCTGAAGTTATAGATAGTTATGCTCTTTGTTTATGTTCTCCAAATCAGGTGAGTAAGTTCTCCAAATATAGCCAAGTAAATGTGCTTCTATCTGTTGGAAATATGTTCAACTACTTAACTGTGTACAGGAGCGGAGGTGTCTTTAACATCAAGTCATTTATACAGCTGGAGTTTCCATTTTTCGCCACCCGCCTAATGATTTGGCCGGAACTCTAGGTTCCATATGTTGAATTATTAGAAGTGTTTGGACCAACGAGCCTGGGTCAAAGGAGAAAGGTACTGGAGTTGATGTTCCTTTACAAGCTGGTCCGGGGTCTGGTAGATGATCCCTCACTTCTGTTTACTTTGTCGATTCGTGTTCCAAAGTTAGTCGAGGTCCAAATTTTTGTTTCCATTGCCTCAAGTTAGAACTCTTGCGCACGATCCTCGCCGCTTCCCCGAACGATGAGATATTATTATCAACTATGCTCTGTCGCAGATACTGATATATTTTGTGACTCTCTAAATATTTTCAAATAGAAATTGCATCAGTGGGATACAGTACGCGCATTATATCTCCGGCAATGACTACTGCGCTACTAACCGTATCATATGATATTTTAAACATATGGTTTTGGTAAACACAGCGTTTGACAAATAGCGGGACTGTAGAACAATGTTTTCAGAAAAGTACCCCCTCTCCCCCCCGCACCATGCAACCAGCTGATTTGGTCATAGCCGGAGATATAGTGCGCGAACTGTACATATCTATCTATTTTTCCCCCTAAGTTCCGGCCAAATCATTAGGCGGGTGGCGAAAAATGGAAACTCCAGCCACATAAATGACTTGATGTTAAAGACACCTCCGCTCCTCTATACAGTTAAGTAGTTGAACATATTTCCAAAAGATAGAAGCACATTTACTTGGGTATGTTTGGAGAACTTACTCAGCTGATTTTGAGAATATAAACAAAGAGCATAACTGTCTATAACTTCAGATTGCCAAAAACATATTTTGAACGCCAGCAGCGCACTCACTCACCCGCCTAATGATTTGGCCGGAACTCTAAGCTAACACTTCTTTAATTGAACAGTGACTTCAGTTAATTTGCGAGTCAACATTCCATTTTGTCACTGAAAATCGTCCGGCAAAGTGATTAGAATGTTGGCAACCCTGACGTCATCCAAAAAAGACCGGAAGTCGCTCCTCGCTCTAACCATCTGCCAAACGAAGGTGAAGGTTCCCGCACGCGAATAAACAAAACGGGATTTAGAAAGCTAGAATTACTTCACTTTCCGGCTGTTACAGGTTTACATTTTTTGTGATTGTTCACTTTCATTGGGTGAAGACTGAAGAACCGCTTTCCTGCGAGGAACGGCTGGGTTAGCAGCCGTGACCCCGCGCCGTCGCGATTGTTATCGGTCATGGGCGGATTTAGCTCGTAATATTTGGGGGTGCCAGCTCATCTAACGTTTGAAGTACTGAATGCTCAAATTCGAACATCTAACTCCTCTTTGTATGAAATTCATTGTTGGTGATGGTGGTTTTATATTTTGATTTGGATTTTTGCGGACATTTGCCATCACTGATAGTAAAAAACAAGTTTCACGACGTTTCGGGATCTGGAATCTGATCCCGTCTTCAGGTGGAAGAAAACTTAGAAAATAACAAGATTAGTATTTTGTGTTATTGTTTTTCTTTTCAGCATAGTGTTTTTGTGACTGCTTTTACAGTTCTCTGTTTTAGCTGTGTTTTTGTCCAGGCTTTCCTGGCCATGTGTTACTAATCTTGTTATGTTCTAGGTTTTTTTCCACCTGAAGACGGGATCAGATTCCAGATCCCGAAACGTCGTGAAACTTGTTTTTTACAATCAGTGATGGCAAATGTCCGCAAAAATCCAAATCAAAATATCTAACTCCTATTGAAATGGTCCGTTTAATGGCTTATTCCAAGTAGTCACTAATTTGTATTTAAAAACCATTTGTAATTTATGCATATACCTCAATCAAAGTTATGTTGAAAACATTTCCCCCCTTCTCTGCCAAAAAATCCACCAAATATGCCAGGCACCCCCTAGCACCCCCAGAAATCCGCCCATGTCGCGGTCGGTTATCGGTCGCGATAGTTATCGGTTTATAGTACTTTCCTTCACTACAATAGGGGTGGCAAGTCTTGAAATCGATATATCGCTTTTTCGAACCGAACCATCAACATCGATACATGATATATCGGGAGAAAAATATCGACATTTCCGATAAGTAGCGAGAACTTAAATTTTTATAGCTTTCTGGAGAAAATTAAGACAAATTGTACAGTTTTATAGAGGTATAAATAGTATATTACGTGGCTTGGCCTGAAAGTACTGTATTACTGAACGAGTAAGATAGTACCCGCGCAAGCGGAAGCGAGAGTGGGATTTTCATGCGAGTATGGTAAAACTTACCGGTCGTGTGACATACGATACTTTTCATGATACTACTCAAAAAAACATATTTTCAATCATAACGTAATTTTTGCATAAACCAATATACGTTTCTCAATCCTTCAAACCTGGTTCGTGAACAAAATTCTAATAGTAAACAAAACAAACTTTTGCTGATGCTGCCAGTGTTGCCACTACATTCCTTTAAAAAGTATAACCAATAAACACGCATTAAATATCCGTTTGTTGCAAATCAGCTGATCGTTTACTTTCCTTTCCTATAATCGCAGTCCAAAAAAAATTCCGGCCTAGGCCGGAAAGTTTTTTCTGGACTGGTACGGCAATGGGTACCTTTCGTGGCAACAAAAAGGAACAGTAAACAGATGTCTCTGTGTCAGGATGATTAAAACTATTTTCAATCAGGTTTTGTCACCAAAGGAGTCAAGATTTTCCAAAATTTTACTACGGAAGAGTTTTTTAAAAGCTAAATATTATGACGTGCGCCGTTTTACCACCTAAAAACTGTAATAGGCTATTTTTTTTGTATGAGTACGTTTTTTAAGGTAATGAGTATTGAACCAAAAATATCGATAGACCGAAAATATCGGAAGCAAAATATTGATGCTTCCGATGTATCGGAATATCGATACAATTTTTCTGCCATAGCTGTGCTTCGATAAGGATATCATCCGAAGGGGATTGACGATTTAATCAATTTTTTTATCTGTGTATATTTAATAGTTTAAATTTGTCTAAATATTGGTTGGATGTATTTTTCTTATTGTTATCTTCGCTAGCTGCCCTAGTCTCTTAAATATTCTTACATTCTTAATAACATTCTTGGATATTATTCATATTCTTGTTCAAAAGCGTTTATCCATTTCGTGGTCTTCCAACTTTCTTTTTGCACTGCGATTGATTTCTCCTCCTCGCCATATTTTTCTACTCTTCCCCTATCCACTCTCTTAAATTTCAAAACTATAGGGTGCCCTATCCTTGCTATATGATTTCTCTGGCAGTTTTGTCATATTTAAACTTTCTCTTGCTTGTACTTGTGTAAATTCGATTGCTCATTAGGCCTGAGTTCGTAAAGTGTTTCTAGTAAATCCCCAAAGGAGAATTGTTAGACCCCTTAATTTATACATCTATTACTTGTTCGTTACTATAGGGCAGTGTTTCTTAACGTTCTTTTTGGGTTTGTTTTTTTATAAAAAAATGTGAACTTCCTAAATCTCTTACAGTACCGTATTCAACAATATTGTCCCCGCAAAATTAAGCTTGATGGTAAGTAGATTCATTTACACTCATCCTATACTCTTATATGAGCAATGTTATCTTGTATGCTTACACAATTAATTATCTCAAAAATGGCTCCGAGGATTTCCTTCAAATTTTTGAATTAAGTAATTTATTATTAAAAACGTATTTTATGTAGATTACTTGGCCAGAGAAAATCTAATAAGCTAGTAAGATGTTTTAAAGTTGTAAAATTTTAACATTGGCCTTATGGGTTGCCATGATAGGAACATAAACAAAGAAAGTGTAAGCAAATTAAGTAATCATAACAGCTGTTTGCAATCTATAGCTATCAGGGAAAATACAGCGTGTGGGATGAAGATTGCATGGAGTGTAATGATTACATTTATACATTTTTTGTCACTGCAATATTTTATAGTAATTGGATGAACTGGTAAACATGAAATAACACCGAGCAAGGCTCGGTCCACCTGGTACTGTTCAACCTACTGATATTTTTTGGAAAAAACATACATGGAAAGGAATTTTTTAGTACATGCTGTTGATGATTGACATGACATTGATGATACAGTGCAAGGTGGATTGCAGGGAGAAAGTGCAGCTGGCCGCACGACACCCGTGGGTAATAGCCAGTACAAAGCTTAATTATACATGTCAAACTTCGCAATTAAACTCTGGATAGGAGAAAGGAGAGGCGAGTAAGGCGAGTATTCGTAATAAAATATTGTTTTAGTCCTATCAAACTTTTTTATATCCTCAATATATATATACAGGGTGTCCGGAAATTATGGTAAAATATTTTAGTATATGATAGTACACGTAAAAATAAGAAAAAAAGTTCATGCAAACATAGGTCCAAAAGTGCTTCGTTTTCCGTCTGTGTGTCTGTTTGTGATTTTTACATATTTAATCATATCTCACGAACCTCTTGACGTATAAACTTCAAACTGGTATATGGATAACCACTATTAAGAACTATTTTTGTAAGAAGTATCAAATTTCTACTTTGTATCATTTCAAAATGGCGACTGTTTTTTATTTTCAAAGCTAAATATCTTAAAAAGAGTAAATTTTAGAAAAATTATACAGGATACAAAAAAGTTATACAGGTGAAATTTAATCCAATTAACGCTGATATCAAGATTATGATGATCGGACTACTAATAACGGAGAAATTTCAATTTTTCTGAATAAAAACATGGTCCTACCACCACACATGGTCTGAATATAAACATGGTCATACTGTCAGAAATCTGCATGTTTTTATTGGGAGAAGATAAAATTTCTCCGTTATTAGTTGTCCGATCATCATAATCTTAATATCAGCGTTAATAGGATTAAATTTCACAGCTTTTTTGTCTCCTGTATAATGTTTCTAAAAGTTACGGTTTTTAAGATATTTAGCTTTGAAAAAACAGTCGCCATTTTGAAATGGTACAAAGTAGAAATTTGAGACTTCTCACAAAAATAGTTCTTAATAGTGGTTATCTATATACCAAGTTTGAAGTTTATAAGTTGAGAGATTCGTGAGATATGATTAAATATGTAAAAATCACATACAGACACACAGACGGAAAACGAAGCACTTTTGGACCTATGTTTATATGAACTTTTTTTCTTATTTTTACCTGTTGTATCATATACTAAAATATTTTATCATAATTTCCGGACACCCTATATTTAAGCAATCCATAATTGCGTGTATTTCAGTTATTCATACCGGCGAATCATTTTTGAAATACTAATTAAGCATACAAAGTATACAGAAACTTAACAAATAAAACCATTCTTTAATAGTGCACTTTTAAACCCTTACGATCTTAATTCGACCAATTGAAAAGGAATCAATAGCAGTAAGCTGTCATTTTTATTTCCAAGTAGGCCCTATCACATAGGTACTTCGTAGACTACATATTATGCGCTCAAAAGTTCACGCTTAATAAACTGTTGTCATCCATCTAACACTTGATTTTAACACATTTTTACTCATCATCTTTCAAATTATCTTATTTCAATAAAATTACCCAAAAGTAAAAATGTCTGTTATATCAACTTTAAGCCTTAATTCAGTTCAATATCCCAAATCACTCTTAAGATTTGCCTCTAAGAGAGGTCATTTTACATTATGTTTCTAGCGGCTTTCATGGTAGAATCTATATTTAGTCAATTGCCTTTTGTTCCTTGCCAACACTTGTCGGAACAATGAAAAAAACTCGAACCTTGGATCTGGCAATGTTAGGCGGACAAACCAAACCCATAGACGGCGATGTCCATCGATAGAAAACATCCTACGAAAGGGACAATTACAAAACATACAATTAAAACCTTGACCCAGAACGCATTTCCTGTCGTTTGCGATGGAGAGATTATAATGTTGGAAGACGCATAATCAAATTGTCAGAGTTGACCTTCGACCTTCGGAAGGATATTTACTTATGTTATTGGGCTCTTGTAATGCCCCCATAATTGGACGGTTAGATTATTAACTCAAAAACACAAAAATCAATCGTTTCTAACATTTTAGATAATTTATAAGAAGTAGATATCCCTATCGCATCGTTTTTCTAATTAAATTGCCGATGCATATTTTACTTGGATTTTCTAAAAATTCATAATTTTAATGAGTTTTTTATTTTTAATATCAGTTATTTTCCAACCTGAATGTGGTAATTGTTGGCTATATGCTAACAGTTAATCAGTCGTTTTTGTGGACGAAGACTTTGTGTAATATATTAAATTTTCATAAGCTATATTGACATTATTTTCGCCTCAGTATACAGTTGACGTATTATTTTTTAAGTCGGCTGTGTCCTACAGTGACTTTTCAATTGTAAGTCCTAATCAAATTATCTGAAATAGTTATAGTTTGACTATTTACAATAGTATAGCCATAAATAAGCTAGCCCCGTGACCTTGAGCCCGACTGAAATGGACAGCAGAAATTTGATCTTGGTACAGTATAAGTTAGTTTTGTCATGTAAGGGAGCACTAAGAAATTATAAATTATACTACATTTCGAGTCAAATAACTTGCCAAAGTCTGGCCATAATGTTAATTTTAACATAGGGCTTAGGGACGACCTGATTTAAGTAGACTACTAATTTGACTAGGGGTGTAAGTAGTGATTTTTGAAGTCGAATCGAGTCGAGTGATTTTTGAAGTCGAATCGAGTCGAGTTTTAAAATACTCGCTCGAGTATCGAGATTTTATTCCAGTCGAGTTTTTCAGTAACAAAGACAGTATTTTTCTGCATAGTTATAATGTAAAAAAAAATTGAGTTAAGTAATATCCTCGTAACTAATATCCTGAAATGTTATTTATAAGAGGTGCTTTTGAGTTAAGAGCAAGTACATAAGATTATTTCAACTAAATTAAGACAACGTTTGGTTAAAATCTCTTGAACTTGATTTGGCTTCTCTCTGTTTTTAAATAAAATTACTAAAACTCAGATGATCTTAAATATATTATTTCACAAAGCCAAAATCTATGTTTGGTTAAAATAGCAGCCTACATTTTTTCCTTAGGTTCATGAAGAGAGGATACAAGAAATAACTTCTAACTCTAGAAAGGAGTAAAGTGGAATAAATGTATTGTTCGATGTGAATAATATTAAAGTAAAACAAAGGATTTTTACCAAGAGCAAGTGAATGTGGGTGTGAAAAACTACCGTAAAACGGAATTACCCGTAAACGAGTAAACGGCGGGTGTAACTACTCGGATCGAACTTTGAGTATTTTTGAAAACTTCGAGTCGAGTCGAGTATTGTAAACTCGGCTCGACAAAACTCGATACTCGAGTACTCGCTCACCCCTACTTGACATACTGGGACTATTCCACATGGCCAGGGCAACAACATCGATGTACGAGTATAAAAATCGATGGGCAAGAACTTCTGACGACAGGATAACTTGCGATGGCATCCTGATATTCTGTGATAGCCCCTTAGGGGCGGTTTGGGAGCTCGGTATTAGCGCTAGTCCGAGCCTAAGAACCGGTTATATCCAGTATTTAGGCTGGCGTCCAAAAAATCGGTTTGGGAGCTCGGTATTAGTTGGTCTCGAGCCTAACTGGCGCAGGGATAATCTCGCGCCTAACTTTTTTGGGTTTGGGAGTCAGGTAGACTTGGGCTCACGCCTAAGAGATAATCTAGTTGGGTTTGGGAGTCCAAATTCGGGCCTAATAAATATTTTTTTGTCATCATAACTGTCGATTTTAGGCTCAAAAGTTAGACCTGCTAGGGGGCAGGTCTAAGTAAACATCATGTCGGTTTTATCTAATTATCTTGTTTATTAATTTAACTTTAACCAAACGATTGTTATATTTGGATTCGTCATTAAATTCCGAACAATTCCATTACCCTTAAGTAATATTAAAAAAAAAATTAATTTTTGGTTCCTGATGTTCACATTGTACTAGAGATCGCGTAGATTACTTTGCTTTAGTTAAGATTTTGACTAAACAACGGTAATATCAAACAAATTGGCCATAAAAATTCGGGTATAGTAATTTATTTTCCGTTGATAAATAAATTAATACAATTTTGAAGCTAAATATGGTGTATGATTTAGCTACGACAAAAATAGCAAATACACACAAAATTCACAACATTCCAATTATAAATACTATTCAACAAAGCATATTTTGGATTGTAAACATTTTTACGATACTTATCAGGGTTACAAAATATCGTGGCTTTTAACATCGTTAAGCTAAGCAAATAATACAGGGTGTTTTTTTTAAACGCAACCCATTTTTAAGATTGAATATTGCACATATAAATATGAAATCAGTATTGTTTTATTAATCCTTACATTTTATACAACTTATTATTTAAGTTTGATCACATTTAGCTTACATTATATGTGTTCAAACAATCCGTAATTGGCATTTGTACAAAGTTGTGTTCTCTCCATCAAATTCCTGAACACGTGTTGTAAGGTGTTTGAATTTCTTGCATTAAATTTGATTTGTTTGTTTTGAGGTGCTGAATATCCTGTGAATTTTTTCGTAGCCCTTAATTTTTATGTATCCCCAAAGAAAATTATATAGTGGGGACAAACCCGGGAATCTAAGGGGGGGGGGAAATAATCCGTCATTGATAAAATAAAGTTTTGGGTTGCGTTTGAAAAAAAACACCCTGTAACTTATGATTCAATTCTACTTTAAAGTCTGACGTTATTAGAAAAGTACAACCGCTTCCCCCTTACGCAAAAGAGTGATGATATTAAAGCAAAAAACATTCCAACGAAACTGCGCAGAAGCGCTGAGCAGTCGTTATCAGTTGAGTTCCGTTTTATACTAGTCTGAAAGCCAGGGGCGTTGTCACTGTGCGGAGTGTTGGGTGAGTTTGTGCCGGTAACATCAGCATGGAGTACCTTGACTATTTGGGCTATGTTAGGATATATCCACCTCGGATACAACCAGCTCGTCATCAAAATTACAATCCATTCAATTTGGTATTCGCTTCTTCTCTTTATCAGCCATGTTCTCTCGCACTTACTCAAATCCCAATGAGCAAAAAAATTAGCTAAAAATAAGTTCATACTCGTATTAAAACTGTTATCAATACATCGAAACTTGGCAACGGTTTCATATCAATACGAGTTAAAAACTTTTTTGAAATAATTTTAAAATTGTTAGGAACTTGTATTAAAACAATTTTAAAATTATTACGATCTTGTATCAATGTCGATAGTTCAATAACTTATATCATAACAATTTTTAAAATGTTTCAAAATTATATTGAAACTCGTATTAATGTAATTTTGTAAAACACATATTAAAATTATTTCAAAACTATTTTAAAAGTATTAAAACTTATATCAAAACTTGTAAAGTTTGAAGTCAAATAACTTGTATTAAAACAGTTCAAATTTGTTTTAGTCTTGTTAAAATTGTTTTAAAACATTCTTGTTGAAATGTTTTAAAAGTGTATTAAAATTATTTATAGCTCATTTTTATGCTCATTAAGTAGCAGTAACAATTTGAAAAACAAATGAAAAAGTAACAACACTTTTTAATAGGCACAATTATTTAACTGAAAAAAACCCATAAAAACAACAAATTTAAACTACAAATTTAAAACTACTCTCACTGTGTCATCCACCTACCCCAACACTTCATAGAAAACTGATAACGAGGGCTGTAAACTCCCCTAACCAACGCAGGTGAGCACTTTTTCCCCAACTAAACTTGAACGTTCTTTGAGAATCGATTCGCGTGGCTCTCTCAGTTCGGAATACGGACCGACTCATATCGTTCTTTCGTCTGAATCGAATTCGAAATTTTTGAAATTTTCGAATTGCTTGGCGTGAACACTTTAACCACTTAACTTAAGCTTCTCAGAACTCGTTGCTCAAGATTAATACAAAGTGTAAACTAGTACATTTATCATTTATTTATTATATTATTGTAGGAAGTTGATTTCCAAAGTCAGTCCGGAATTGCGTACTATTACAGTTCAATTGAGTTAAATCATACTGATTAATATTATAACCTTTAACAAACTTGTCTTTAATTATTTATTGATAACTAGTGTATATAACAAGTCATCATCTGTATTGTTTACTCAATGTAAAATTGGGATGATAAATTTTTTCACAAGTACAAATTAGCAGGGCCTGATTAACCACTAGGCTGACTAGGCTGCAGCCTAGGGCGCCAGACAGCTAGGGGCGCCACGGGGCGCAAAATACATATTTTTATTATTTGTAAGAATTTAAAAAATAAGCTGGAAAGTCCCGCCCCCCTTCCTTGTAAATTCGACCTAACGAATAGCCACATCGACACTGCACTGGTGTTATTTGTTAGTACGCGTTTTTACTACCTACCTAACAAAAATCCTATCGGACGTAATTCCTGAGATACCAAAAGGTAGCAGCCTATTCTGGACAGTAACAGACCCCAGTTTTGACAAATGGAGGGAATAATTTGAGCAATCTGGCGTGCGCGGGAGTTACCCCTGTCGAATAAACCGAGGGAAAGTTTGGTACCAACTATATAACTGTCTACATTACAGTGTAACTACCATTTGTGTATTCCGTATATAAGCCTATAATGGAATATTTAGTAGTAGTAGTATGGTAGAAGTTAGTATCTGTCATCATGTGCTTTGATTAGTGTTATAACTTCAGAGTCTATATTTTAGCCTGCAGCAGAGAAATTGTTATTTATAAGAAAAACGAACAAACAAAATGGTTAAGAACTCTGAGTAACGAAACGAGAGAGAGAGACTTCAATCCTAAACGAGCAATTGAGTCGGCTTCTGTTCGGAAGCCCAACCGTTCTGATTCTTTTTACTGAGTGAGTCACGCGAATCGATTCGCAAAGAACGTTCAAGTTTAGTTGGGGAAAAAGTGCTCACCATTGCACCCACCACGCACAGCAATAGGGCGCTTTTGTTGTCGTCGTTGTTCAGGTGTTTCGCAGTTGCCGCCGCCAGGCCCAAAACCAAAATTCCCCGCGATTCCCTGTCCATCTAGCCACACTGCCACTTAGTACCGACTAAAGATGATACCGAACCATTTCAACTTGGTCGCGAGCTCCCAAGCCCGACTTTTGCTACGTGGACTAAAGTTAGGCGCGCCTAAAGCTAGGCGCGTACTAGCTGGGCCCGAGCTCCCAAACCGCCCCTTAGTAGTTAGTACCTGGTGGACCGAGCCTTGATCGGTGTTATTTCATGTTTACCAGTTCATCCAGTTACTATAAAATATTTCAATGTCATAAAATTGATAAATAGAAACCTTTTTTATTGCTCCATGGACTCTTCATCCCATTTGCTGTAATTTCCCTTGACGGCTGTAGATTCCAATTAGCTGTTTGATTACTTCATTTGTTTAAACTTTCCTTGTTTATTTTCGTTGTTATCACGGCAACCCATAAGGCCATTGTTAAAATTTTACAATTTTTTATTACGTTATTCGATTTCCTCTGGCCAAGTAATCTGAATAAAAGACGTTTTTGAGTCATAAATTACTTATTTCCATACTTTGAAGGAAATCCTCGGAGCCGTTTTAGAGATAATTGTGCAAGCAAGCATACAAGCAAGCAAGCACGATAACATTACTCATATAAGAGTATAGGATAGGATGAATAACATTTATCCATTTAACCACCAGCTAATCCGATCGACAAAACATTGCCATTAAGCAAGACTTTTTCTGAACTTTTAATTTTTTCTGATACTTTTTAGAACTTTTTATCTGAACTTAACAGTTTTTTCTGAACTTTTTTGAACTCATGTTGACAAATAAATCGAAAAACTCACAGATCCCCCCGCTACGAAAGGAGTCAACAAAATATTCCCTGTTAACAACCAGAACTAATCCAACCCGGGTAGATCGCCGCGCAGCGGGGCGTCGCGAAGAATTGAAGATGAGAAGAGCAGTTTACTATCTTCTGCAGCCGAGTTTCACGGCGGCGCCCAATGTCGGTTTCCTGCGTCCCGGGCGGACGTCTTTACCGCCTCCAGTCCCAGATTCACTTTCTACGCCCCCCTCCCCTCCCCGCCCCCGCCCCTGAAGGTCAGTATAAAGCTGATTTTGACGACCCGCGGCCCCCAGTGAGTACCGGACCCGCCGACATGTGGGTGAGTGTTTTTCTAGTGTGATAAGTTGTTACTGTTAAAAATATTTTGAAACCTCTTATGAAATGTTTTATTTTGCATAAATTATTTTGGTTTAGTTTTTTTTACGTGGACTTATTTTGTCAAGTTTTTGGAGATACGAATTCCTTGGGATTTTGATGGAACAATTTAACTGGATTTAAAGAAGTTGATTCATTTGTTGGTATGAGTGAAATGTGTTGAACCTTTACAATGATGAAAATAGTAAAATCGTGTCAGGACTTAATCAATAAATCTATATGTATAAAAAGAGTAGTGTGTCGATTAGGGTGGTGCGAAAAAAACAAAATTTTGGAATTTTGCATCGCTATAGGTCTTAAAAGTTGCGAAAGAGCATATAGAATACTGAAAAATAACTTTTAAGAAATCTTATGAGATCTTCCGATCGCGCAATGACCTCGAAGTTTAACAAGTAAAACTCCATATTAGTGAATACTCGTAATTTGGTTTATGCTGGACTTTGATAATCGTACAAAAGTATTGTCATTACAAATGGAAAGAGCTCTCTAAAATGTTTTAAAAAATGTATAATTTGTCCGATTAAGCAACAGTATTATCGATCTATGGCCTTCTAAAAATCACTTATTTAGGCGGTTTTTTTTCAATTTGTTGCCTTGTATTAAGTCAATAATTTTGTGGTGTGTTTGAACAAATTATACCATTATTCAAAAAGTGTTAAACAGCTCTCTGCATTTTTCATGTCAAAACTATTGTACGATTATCAATGTCCAATATAAACCAAATTATGATTACTTACTAATTCTCTTATGGAGTTTTACATGTTAAACTTCAAGGTCATTGCGCGATCAGAAGATCTTATATGATTTTTTAAGTTATTATTTCAGTATTCTACATGCTATTTCGCAACTTTTGAGACCTATAGCGATTCAAAATTCCATAATTTAGTTTTTTCGCACCACCCTATACACGTGCTACAGCCAAAGCTACATGTTGTGTAGACATATTTTTTCGAATAGCCTAAATATAAAATGATAAAAAACATTTTATTTCTTTGATAATGCTTGTGATTTAATCTCACATTTCCCAGTTTAAAAAAACACTAGCAAAACAGTAAAATAACTAGCTTGATGGCATAAAATGACATGGAACATAAACGTTTATGTGAATGAAATTAGATGATAACCCAGTTGGGAATTTATATTATAAACAACATTGTTGATTTGCATTAGGACTGGAAAACAAAGGTTTCATCCACCTTAAACAAATAAACTTTTCCTTCCTGTTAGACGTAGCAATGCTATAAGACTTTTGAAAAGGCCTTTCTCAATGGTTGTCTATGCTGAAAAGGAGCAGGCATAAAAACTTTCGAGATTCTAAGTACAGAGTTTGGCCTTTAGGCGTTTATATGATAACAATTTCATATCTATAGCAATTGATCTTCTTAATTCAAAAATACAATATAATACAATATTACAATATAATAATGTAATATTTTATAGAGGCCGCCCCGCCGCAATCTCTGAAAAGGATAAGACATTCAAATAGCACGGTCGGTGATACCGACTTCCTAAATAATTTAGTACCGTACTATTAGGGACGGTTTTACGAATTAAATCATAATGGTAACTGAAACCAAAGCCAAACAAAACAGTTGCCACAAAATACAATAATATATTTTACAAAATGGATGGTTAATCTCTAAAATTGAAATTACTTTTACAAGTGTTTTTATCGTTTATTTGTGGATCTTGATTCATTCATAAATTATTACTCGACATGGAAATAAAATCTTTCTTTTACTTAGCAAAATTTTATTTTTTGTTAATGCAGGAAAGTGAACTCAAAGTGCTTTGCCATTTCGTATAAATACAATTAATTCGCAACACATTTCAAAACCAGACCGTTTTAAATAAATAGCAAATTAGTCATTTTAGCTTTTAAGATATAACAAACTGTTAAAAATTGATTATTGAAGAACCTCCTGTATTATTTTGACGGACATGGAACTGTTTAGAATACTATTTCTATACGGTTCTGTCAAAATTTGAGAACGTATGAGAAAAACTGAGTCCTATATATATCTTTTAATGTCACCACATTTATTCTCATAATCAATAAATCTTAAAAATACGCATATAACATTAAACCATTTAAATCAGGATATTATTTTAACCATTGTGGTCTAGGCTACTTTTACAATTTACAGTATTTGGATAGTAAATGTAACCATTGCATTCAATAAAAAAAAACAATCAATCTATGTCAATATTTCAACTTATATTGTTTAGACATAATGGTTAACTTCTAGAACTAAATACTGCATTCTAGTATTATACAATACTGCATTTTACCTTTTTTAACAACTGAAATGTAGGTAAATGGCTGTATTTTTATTGATTAGGGAATGGTAGTCTGTTTGGTAAACGTACATGACTAAGCGATCTGAAATCAGTAAACTACCAGTCTTAAAATACGGGGACACAGTGTTGTTTTTTCGATTCAATTTTGATAACTGTGAGGTAATAATTCAATAAATAGATTATAATAAAGTCTCACAAAACAATAATTAAACATATTGAAGGGGTAACTCAAAATAACATTTCTCTTTAATACGAAAAGTAAAGGAACAAAAGTGCTTCGTGACAATAGGACGAGACTTATAGAGACGAGGAATTATTAATAAATTATACCATGGAATGTTGAGTAAATTATTTAAATTTGATACCTTAATTATTAAAGTTCGCCCATGAATAAATAATTTCTGGATTCTCAAAGTATTTCTCTATCGCATGGATGTAAAAACCTTCAGTGACAGTATGTTTTTTTTTAATTTTTTTAATGGGTAGATAATATTTTATAGGGTTCGGATATATATTGCTCAAAGTTTTCAAAATGCATGCGAGGTCCTCACTCAATAAACTGTAATTGAACTAAAATAATTTGTAAATAGTTAATAATTCCAAATAATTCATTATTCATTAATTCATTTAATTCATTATTCATAAGCCTTTACTTTGACTTTTATTGCGTGTGGGATGGTCATTGAAACACCTCTGGTACGGACCGTTTGAGTTATAATGGCCGTGCTAATGTTAAACGAGCAGAAAATCGGCGAATAAGCGAGACAAATCTTTATGGGCGTAGGTAGACGTCTAGGAATCATATGGACTTTTTTCTTGTGATTTTAGGCTTTTCCTGTGAAAAACGTTTCAAAAAAATCAAACAAATTTTTCTGATCGAGGTTGCAAGTTTTTCAGTTCACTCTAGAAATATGTAGAAATTAATTTTGACGTCTTATGCACAACCGAAAGAGTGTATTGATATTATAGTAATTAAATAATTTTCGAACACTTTAAAGGTAATGTTTAAAGAACATTCAATAGTTGATATAATGAGTTAAAATAATGTAACACGAACTCTATCTCATTTTGAGAATCTCCCGCAGGGAATTAATAAGTAGTAGAGTGAAATAGGTTTCTCTTTTTTAAACGGGTTTGTTATGAGCTGGAAGTTTTAGAAACTGCGTCTATCTATAGTCACTGATTTTGTGATTTCATTTCATCTCCAATGAATCCGAGGGCTGATATATGGTTGTTTTCTGCCCAATATATCTTGATAATGGATTAAATTAACATAAACATAAAACAATCGATCATCTGCCGCCAATTACCGATTTCCTCAGCCTCAAATTATCCACAATTAATTAAAACCTGTTCGGTAACTTTCCCACTCGTAACAATATCCTGGACACAAAGTTTCCTCTGATAAGGAAAACTCATAAAACACCGGAAACCACGAATTTCAAACGGTTCACCGGAAACAGATCTTTATTGCTGGACTTCCGACATGTTCCGGCAATCAGGAGATGTGGCAAGATGTTTCCGTTGAAGACCAAGGCCGACGTTGTTTACATAGAGTTATCAACCGTGTCCTCCCTGCTGGCTCACAACTATTACTCTATGCAACTACAGCAGTTTCCTCTTCTTTTCCCGTGATTTCAGTGTTGCCAGATAGATTTCCTTTAATTCCCCACTGGTGCCACCGGAAATTCCCACATTTCCCCACATAGGGAAAACCCGAAAAATCCCCAAATTTCCCCACTTTAATCATATTTACAAAAACAAAGTCTATGCTTTGAGGCAGAAATGTACCTAATTGCAATCCAATAAAGGCTAAAACACTAGGTCTCTAATAAAAAACAGTAGGCCCCTATCTTTATTCCTTGTCAAAGCTGTTCAATTACAAGGAGCATCATCGGAACCAGACGAAACATCTCGCCAAAACTTGTACCCACAACACTGGACGATAAAAGACAGAAATAATTTCTAATAACTTATGAAATATACGACTACGAATGCTTTGCGTTAAAAACAGTCATATATAGGCTACCACGATTCCCGGGGCGGTTTTTCCCGGTTTTTCCCGGTCATACAGGTCAACCAAAATAATTATCCAAAATTCAAAAAATCTCAACTTTAATCCCCCACAAAGCTGAAATCCCCACCATTTCCTTACCAATTATCTGGGCTGAAAATCGCCACCGTGGGGGAAAATCCCCACATCCGGCAATGTGATTGTTTTACACCGTGAACGTCCACTCGGAGACTCATAAAACGCCGGAAACCACGAATTTCATACGGTTCACCGGCAACAGATGTTTATTGCTGGTCAGGTAAACCTTTCGCTTTCAACAGTGCACGGAGAGGTGATCGCTTTAAGACATAGTTTCTAGCATTATGATTTATGCTCTGTCTACTTTCTACCATCAAGTTGTAACAAACACCGTGTTTGAAGCTTGACGTCTTTCTAGGAATGTGTTTTTACCCTGTGACGTTGCCGAAGACTTGGCGGTGATGTGGAGGTGGAGTCGTTGATATTCCGCATGGAGTGAGAAGTTGGAACCGCGTCAATCGACGGAACAACTCTTACTTTCCGTTTTCTGCGATTTCAAAAGAGTATCACGCACGGATGCGTGTCACCATGTGTAGTAGTCCTAACAAGCAATCCGGTTTCAATAAAATCGAAAATTATTGAAAATCCTCTACGATGAAAATGAGATGATAATATTTTAAATGCAATTAATTTGTCCCTTAAGAATTAAATATTAGCTAGGTTCCCCCAACACACCACTCAGTAAATTGTTGTATACTCCAGTAACAAGGGATTTCATCCCTTTCTTTTTATTAAGGGTACGGAGAGCGAATTGCACACTAGCTGGCTTTTGAAATCAAAAGACTTCATTGCTAACTTTTAGATATAAACACTAAAAAAAAAATTAAACCGTTTACAATAATTTTCTCATGCACCACCCATCGAGCACAGAATAAGCTTATTCTGTGCTCGCTGCATGGTATTACCAAACGATCAATCATTAACTCATCCATCCATCTTATTTATATTTTCTTACTCGTATTTTCCTATTTGTATATTTCCTATTCGTATATTCCTATTCGTAATTTCTTACCTATCCATCAAAATCCATAAGGACGAAATTTCCATCAACGTCCAAACCAAATCATTGCTCATAGAGACAACAAACTTGTCATAAACTGTATAGTCATCTCATAAAGTAGGCATCCTCTAGGGAGGATTTTTAGAAATTCCCATAGACTCCGCTCTGAAGAATGCAAAATTTTAAGAATTTGTGTGTGTATGAATAAGAAAACTTAGTTTTTTTACTTTTTTGTCTGTCAGTATTCTTCTTTAGAATAAGTTATTTAATGTAAGTACACAGCGAAGCGGGCTACCATCAGCTACTAGAAATCAATCCCATCCATATTTTATATTCACCTTCCTCCTCCTGAGATTAAAACACACTCTTTCCTCACCTAAACCTGCAATTGAAGAGAAACCCAACCCGAACTCGCCCCACCGCTCCACAATCCTGTAATTTCGTCATACCTCTGGGCAATTCGTATGATCTCCTAATACCTCCTGGTATATTCACGGTGTGTTCCAGGTTTGGGTAATTCGTATGATCTCCTAATACCTCCTGGTATATTCACGGTGTGTTCCAGGTTTGGGTAATTGGTATGATCTCCTGATACCTCCTGGTATATTCACGGTGTGTTCCAGGTTTGGGTAATTCGTATGATCTCCTAATACCTCCTGGTATATTCACGGTGTGTTCCAGGGTTGGGTAATTGGTATGATCTCCTAATACCTCCTGGTATATTCACGGTGTGTTCCAGGTTTGGGTAATTCGTATGATCTCCTGATACCTCCTGGTATATTCACGGTGTGTTCCAGGTTTCTCCGGTTCTGGCGTCAGCCCTGCTGGCACTCCTGATCCACCGCGCCGCCGGCGAGCCGCCAGTGCCAAGTGAGTTCACCTTCTAGTTCATTACTTCATTACTTTCACCCTGACCTTGACAACTTTCTTCCCGCTCTCGTATCCATCAATCATAATGATCGCTGTGTCATTAGCCGACCGGTTAAAGATTACCGTTTCCGGCGTTGGGCGAGTTTTTCGACGATGAAAGAAACAGAGGCGGTGCCGGAGGGCGTTGGTTATGTAAGGCTTGATCGGGTTTGGATTTAGATTGGATGGAATTCTACGAAAATGGTTAGACGGGTTAAGAGGTTTTCACTCGGAAGTGGTTTTTGTAGCCAGGTTTAGTTTTTTGGTTGATATTGTGTTTATGATGAATGGTTTATAAATTTAAATTACGAAATTAGACTTACTTAAAATTATTGATTCAGTATAATTTTGATTTGAGGTAGGAATTCAAGGGAAATTTGGGTTGTATATTGCCTACATTTCTTATATATTATGAAGTAGGTACATTTTTCGCGTACAAATTGCAATAGTACTTATACACTACAGCATCTTTTACAGTTATTACAGCATGATTTGAATTTGAAGTACGGAGGCCTTAACAGCGGGGCAACAGCTAAGAACCCGTACAAAACGTGATAGTTTGATATTTTCTAATAAAAAAAAGGTTTATGATTACCCTTACTTATCTAAAACCTCGAAACTGCGATCGCCTTTCAATGAAACAGGGGAATAAAATTGACGGAATAAAGGTAGTAACCATTTTTTTATTCAACGTGATCCAGGGCCTCAATCCAACACCATTTTTTAGTTGGTATTAAAACATAAGGAATGCACCATCCATAAGCCCAATGATAAAATTAACATTAGCCTTACGGACAGACGGACGGAGTCTTATCGGCATCCCGGAAACGAAGGACTGACAAAGGATAGACAAAAGGATAACCGAAATAATCCTGTTCGATGTTATTGTATTTCTTTTATTTCAATTTCAAAAATATTAATTCAAATACTACTTATACGTTCAAATGCCGAAATAGATTTTAATATTACAGGATAAGTTATGAGGTCCAATTTGTAGTCCCATTCGTGATTTCTTTAAATGTATTTTAAAAAATACATTTATTTTTAAAAACATGTAAAAATACATGAAATTAAATGTAATGTATTTTTTCGTTAAATGACTTGAAATGTAAGTGGGGTTATTTATAATTCGATGGATCCAAACAGCATTAATATTTTTTTATGATTTCGAATCAACTAATATTCAAGGAATTAATAGACAATGGTTTTGATTTAACCATTGGCTATAAAGTAAAAAAAATACAGTAGATAGTCAAAGCAATGTTAAATTTTGACTCCAACAAAAAAAATACATATTTTTTATATGTTACAAAAAATAGCACAATCTGGTAGAGAATCATTGTAATACATTGATTAAAATACCTCTTTCATCCTTATTTGCAATCCTAGTTTTGACGTTTAAAAAATAAAACCCCTTTTATAACCCTTAACCATATTTTAGACCGGTAGAAGAAAAAATGTTCCTTTTCAGGGATAAAGATGTTTAGCGTAAAATCACACTTTTGGCGCAATCTTTAGTGATGAGGGCCGACTAATTTCGTTAGTGCTCAGTTTCTAGCTTCAAAACATCTGTAAGCATGAGCAGTCTCCTCTTAGTTATAAAATAATGGTTTAATCATAAATTATAAAGAAAAGAAAAAACTATAAAATCAATGGTTTAACATTCCAAAAGTATTTAAAAAAATTATAGCAAGCTATTTAATTGTACTTTTCAGGACATCAAAAAGAGAACTAGTGGAACTGATACTCTCAGGTTTACAGGTTGGGCAGAAAGTTGATTGAGTTTCACGGATGTTTCGTCGGGTCGATATTTGATCCTGGGTCTCGGAAAGTCGCTTTCTACGGTGTTCAAACCGCCGGAGTGAAACCATGCAGGGAATATTCCTGTTTCACTGGCTTATCTGATTCCTGTAATTAACGCTAATCAAATCCGAGGGTCTGGATATCTAGCTGGAAAACCGACCATAATAGTAACACGGTCCCATCAGTGGAAGAACAATGAAAACACTATTTATGAACAATTTTACAAATGTATAGGAATTATAAAATGAGTGCAGTTTTTTGAAGAACTGTTGAAATCAGTCTTGTTTATTTATTATATAATTTATTGTTCAACTAACTCTTCTATTCAAAAATCTCAACAAAGCAAAATCGACCATTTGGCGAAGCTTAAACTCATCATATTCCCAATCTCAGCTAAAATTACTAGTCTTTTATAATACACAAAAATAAATTGAAGTTTTCAAATGTTTGTTCAATAATATTTCTTTTCCTTTTGACGGTTTGCCTAAGTCGAGGAGTTGAGGTACTGCCCAATTCATCGGCATAAAACTTTCAAATAATTTTTAAATAATATTATTTTATATTTCCTCTCGACAGTTTGCCTCAGTCGAGGATTTGGGGCAATACCCAATTCATCGGCAATACAAAAAAGTTTCCTTGTTGTTAAGCCTACACGTTATGGCATGATAATAAAAATAAAACTACAAGTATATAATAGTACTATAAAAATGCACTGTGATTTCATTGACATGGTTGATGTATTTTTAAAAACATTATCAAAATGAATCGGAAATAAAATCATAACCAGTTCACGTGAAGTAGAGGAAACTTCATAAGTAAATATTTCAACACTTCCACGACTTTCTTGTACATAAATTAATATGGAGTTGTATGTCGTTATAGCATGTGCTACAGCCAAAGCTTGAGTCGTGGACTCTTAATCTTGGTGTTAAATTAAAACTTTGAATCACATAATGTGCACTTTGGTGGTTGGGCTTCAATAACTTATAGGCCTCTGCCGTAGGACAGTTTTTAATAAGGGGCCCTTGTCATAGAGTTAGGAAAGACTCTGAGGAAGGACCAAAACAAATGTCCATAGATTGAAATAGTTTCAGTGGTTACTATCAGAACGTAGCACTTCATGAGAGAAAAAAATCTCCCGGGCAAAGCCGGTGTTATCAGCCAGTTTTGATAATAAGCCTACTTTTACAGACAGACGAACAATAAACACGCCGATTTTTAAATTTGTACAACTAAACCTAATTTCTTCCCAGGTTACGGAGGACATGGCGGCGGTCACGGGGGTGGCCACGCCCTGGAGGTCGCCAAGCACGGAGGGTACCTGGACGACGACTCCTTCCACGGCGGGGGCGGCGGAGGGAAGTACAAGGGCGGGAAGTACGGGGGCGGCGGCGGCTACGGCGGGAAACACGGCAAGGTGAAGACCATCGTCATCCGCGGAGACGGCGGGAGCGGGAAGAGCCTGTCGAGCTTCTTCGGGAACCTCGGGGGCGGAGGATACTCGAGCGGCGGCCACGGTGGCTACGGGGCCGGATATGACAGTCTTTCCGGAGGCTACAGCAGCGGGGGTCATGGAGGGTACAGTGGCGGAAGTCTGGGAGGCTACAGCGGAGGTCATGGGTCCGGGGGGCACGGGTACAGCAGCGGAGGGTACGGAGGAGGAGGTCATGGAAGTAGCGGGTACGGAGGTTACTCCGGAAACGATCTGACGAGCCATGGAGGTGGATACAGTGGAGGCGGAGGTTACAGTGGAGGTGGAGGCTACAGTGGAGGAGGTTACAGTGGAGGTGGAGGCTACAGCTCCGGACACACATTGGCGAGTATCGGATCATCTGGAGGCCACGGTGGATACAGTTCCGGAAGTGATTACAGTAGTGGCGGGCATGGATACAGTGGTGGACATGGTGGATACTCCGGAAGTAGTGGTGGACATGGTGGGTACTCCGGAAGTAGTGGTGGACATGGTGGGTACTCCGGAAGTAGTGGTGGAATAGGAGGGTATAGCAGTGGAGGACACGGTGGTTATTCCGGTAGTAGTGGAAGTCTGGGAGGATACAGCAGTGGTGGGCACGGTGGTTATTCCGGAAGTAGTGGAGGACACGGTGGTTATTCCGGAAGTAGTGGAGGACACGGAGGTTATTCCGGAAGTAGTGGAGGACATGGTGGTTATTCCGGAAGTGCAGGACACGGTTACTCCGGAAGCAGCGGCGGGTACAGTAGTGGCGGCCACGGCGGTTACGCAGGAAGTAGTGGAAGCCACGGTGGAGGATACAGTGGCAGCACGAGTTACCAGGGAGGGTACAGCGGGAGTGGCGGCCACGGCCACGGTAGTTCCGGCGCAGGGGGCTACTCCGGAAGTGGCTACTCTGGAAGTACTGGAGGAGACTACTCCGGCTACCCTGGAGCGTCCAGCTACTCCAGCGGATCCTCGGGCCACGGAGGATCCGCAGGGGACAGCCACGGGTACGGGAGCTCCTACAAGGGCAGCTACCTCTCTAGTCCGCACTCCGCCGCTGCCTTCAAGCCGCTGCCGTCACTGGCGCACCCTAGCGGCAGCCAAGGGTCCTTCTCAGGTTGGTACAGCCTGAAACCTCAGGTGGGTGCTTCTTTATCTTGAGAACCAACAATGTAAATAGTGTACAGCACCTAACGTAAGTCGTTTGAGCCTCCAGGAAAAATGAGGAGTACTGGCACTCAAAATTGTGTCTCAAATGGCCAACTGTATTTGCTGGCCTCGCACGTTGTGATTTATTTTCTTAATTTAATTTTCCTGTTACGCCTTGAAATCCTCAACAGCCTCGTGATCGCATTAGCGTCGATGTAGCGTCTATAAACCAAAATCAGCCCGCTATCCTACAAAATTGATCTCTTGTTAAATCTGCAAAATTTATTTGGAACTTGTGTATTGTCTTGACTATATTACACTGAGCCCGAGTATGAGGGTTGCATAGAAAAAAAAAAGATATTACATATCTCCATAGGTGCATTTTTATCAATATTTCATTAGTAGTAAAGTACTGAATAAAACGTTTCAAAACGTAAACGAGTCATTTGTGGAGGCTTTTCAAAATTATGATAGTCTCATAACCCCAGATGATTTAAAACAGAATTTTTAATTTTATGTTTCCTGTTTTTATTATAAAAAGTGTTGCGCTGGCATTCGTGGCTATGAATTATAAAATGATTAATTTTCTTTGACAAGTATGTTTCATAGCGGTTTTGTAGCGATTAATAAAGAAACATTTCTTAAACTGGTTATCATGATATTTTATTGGTTTGGGCAAAAGAGAAGTAATAAAAGCCTATTGTAGATAAAAAGGTAACATGTTTTGTTTATCTTTCTTATAGGATCTATTGTGGCTTTTGATTTTTTGTTTTGATTTTGATTTTTACGGATATTTGCCATGACTAATTGGTGAAGACAAGTTTCACGACGTTTCGGGATCTTGAATCTAATTCCGTCTTCAAGTTGGAAAAGAACCTTCGACGTGACAGGATTAGTAACACAAAGCCAGGAGAAGTTGGACAAAAACAAAGCTTAAACAGAAAAATGTAAAGGCAGTCAAAAACACTAAGCTGAAAAAACAAGAACACAATATAATATAGAAATCACAAAATATCACTAATCAAAACAAAGCACGTTCACACCCAATTAAAGCAGAGTAAATACGTCTTTACAAAAATTTTGTGATTTCTGTGTTATATCCTCTATTTTAGCTACGATTTTACCCAGGTCCTCCTAGTTGGATGTTATTACTCTAGTTACATCCTAAGTTTCTTGCCACCTAAAGAAAGGATAAGATACCAGATCCCGAAACGCCATAAAACGTTTTTTTAAACAATGATGGAAAATGTCCGCAAAAATCAGAATCAAAAAATAAACTCACCATCGCCAATGAATTTCAAATAAAGTATTAACTAAAAAAACCTTCAATGGTAAAAATGTATGGAAAGAGAAAATCTCTCTTTTATAATCTAATTTTTGCTGCCTATTTTGATCCTATTTGCACGACAATACAAACAACTAAAAGCTTAAATTGAAAACAACCACATCCAATTTTTGCATTTAAATATCTGATTATTCATTGTGTGCAAAATAGTAGTGTGTGTTCCAATATCAAGAGATTTATAAGGTTTCTAAATAAATACTTCTACTTCTTACTTGATTACTACTTTTCACAAGTTATCTTTGTGAAAGTAGTTGCATACCACAGATAAACGAAACATTCGTATTCGTTTATCCGTGTTCATAATCATATTGTTTACGTGTATGCGTTTTGTCATAATTTTCTATTGCTTTTCTTTGTAATGAATTCAATTTCAATGTGCAGACTAATTAATTAATTCTGATTCTCTCGTTTCAGGATATCACAAATAGCAGTCCTTCGTGAATCACCGACTATTTATTAAGCAATGATTCTTGTTTTGTACAGTTTTAACTTATTTTTCACACGATTCTACTTTAATTACTTTGTAGCGATTGTAAATATATTGTTATAATAAATCTACTTTGTAAAATGTTTGTATTTATTCAACCTTGTTTTTAAATATTTCATATTGTGTGATGGGTTGCTGTTTGTTATTTTTTGCAAAAAAAACTTATCATAATCATGCAGTTTTAATGTGGGGAGGGGAGAAAATTCAAGGAACCAGTTATAAATTATTAGTAAGATTTTATGTTGTTCCTACATGAAAAAATACGAAAACGTCCATTATAATTGCAGTAGAACCCACGACAAACTGAGAGCTTCCCGATTGTTTATATTAAACACCATTTAAACTGTTCATTTTTGGAAATCAAAGTAAATGTTGCATTTTATTCCGTTTAACAATGATCTGTGTCATTTGTATTATTTAAGATATTATAATTTTAAAATTTAACTTGAGCTTTGAAATTCCAACATGGCCGCCATTCTGAATTCGCTTGATACCCCTTCCCGAAATAGGTTCTAATACATAAACCAAGTTTCAAGTTGGTACCTCAAATGGTTCAAATTTGTAGGCCATAGATGGCTCTCTGACAGTTATTACAGTTATTATTACAGTTATTATCAATTATTACAGTTTGTTAAAATTCCTTGAAAAAATAACGTATTTTGTGAGCTCGCCAACGCCTTAATTTTAGACCAATTTTTATGATTGAGGTGTAAAATTACTGGAAATTTTGTCAATATTTCCCGAATGCTGTTCATTTTCCTTCAGGTGAAAAAAAAACTTGGCCCGATTGGGAATCTATGTTACCCAGAAATTTACATGTATTTCTTTTGGAAGGGATATTTTTTTTAAATATTAACAAAATTAGTGCTTACCTTGAAAACGGTTGGACCAAAGTAGACATATTATATACTTTTCTTACAGGAAATTTAATTGTCTTTAATTTTTAAATTTAATAGAGATTACTAAAAGTTAATAGTTTTCAAGATATTTATGAAAAACCAAAAATTGTACCTTTAGGCCCTTCCAGCCCAGCCGGCTCAAGGGCTAAGGGCGGGGACTTTTGATACTTAAATATATGTTACTTTTACTTTGATATGTTAAAAATTGTGATCCATGCAATTCCCTCTATACCTCTTTTGAGCATTTATTGTCTGGACTATCTTCATTGGCCTGTAATATTTTACTACACTCATATTAATAGGCTTAAAATACACCCTGAATAAGTGGTAATTTAATGTATTTGAATTGTATACGGTGCAACATAATGTTAACTTTTAATATATGTATATAATTTATTCTGTATTGAATGGTCAATATATAAATTAACTACCAAAAAAATACCTAGGCCAGCACATATAAAATACTATAAAACTAATTAAACTCTCCGGCCCAATCTGAATCTTAAATTCACCATTTCTCTTCCAACGCTTCGAACGCTTGACAGCCGTATCGATCGAATGGGATCAACCCAAAGTGTGTTGAGGATCATCAGACCCGTATCATAACATCATAACAGCAAAGGTTGACCGATGGAAGTGCGGGTGTAAATATGTATTGCGGTCTCCATGGAGCGAACCACAACACTCCAGTGCGCATTCCTGGATCAATCCTCGGCGAGACCTGGGAAATATCGATATACCGCTTTTACGATATATCGGTATATCATAACGATTAATATCGATACATATGATGTATCGAAAGAAAAATATCGATATTTTTAATATATCGAAGGAACCGATATTTCTCGAGGAAAAGATGAGAATTTTTGAATTTTAATAAAATCGATTTATAAAGACGCGGCCAAATGTTTTAACGATCATCTATTTTGACAACCAGTTGGTGTAAGGAATCAAGAATCAAGAATCAAGAATAGGAGGTAAAAACTATTCTCGTAATCAGTGTTTACCGGTTTACCACCTTACTAGAGAAGATTTTCTTCACTTAACGAAACAAATTATTGAGTTCTAGATATTTTACCGCCTATAACAGTCTTAATAATAATTCAAACTTCAAAATTTGCGTATAAAAATCTTCGTTTCTAAATATCAACGCTAAAATATGAGTACTACAAAAATATCGAACACAATCGAAAGCAAAATATCGATATACTTTTTGCGATGTCTCGAAAATAAAATATCGATTTTTTATATCGATAACTTATGATGTTGCCATTTCTAATCCCTAGTGGAAGACGGGACCTTGAATTAGGAGCCCAGCGTCGCGTCGGTGAGTACATGAAGAGTTCAAGGTCACTACCACTTTTCAAAGAGGGCTGATTTATTTATCGTCTTAAATTTTGGTACATATTCTTACGAAATTTTAAGGCTAATTTAATTTGGACAAGGTTTTGTACGCTACCCATTCCACGCATGGCTAAATAAATAACTTGAAAATTAACATTAGTTCATATGAAAATCTATAAAAACTGCCAGAATCGCAAAAATTAGTGCGAGATGATTAATTAATGATATTATACAGGGTGTTTACGAAAAACCCTTACAGACTTCGGGACATGGTGACTTACATCAAAACTAAGAAAAATGTTCCTGTAAACATGGGTCCTAAAATGCTCGGTTATCCGTCTGTCGGTCTGTAAGTGTTTTTAACACGATTTTGCATAACTTTGGAACTACTAAAGATATCAACTTCAAACTTGGTATGTATATGCTGTCTTATAGGAACTATGGTGCGGAGTATCGTTTCTACTTTGTATCATTTCAAAATGGCTATCGTTTTTTTATTTTAAAACTTAATATCTTAAAAACCGTAATTTTTACAAAAATTGTACAAATGATAAAAAAGTTGCACAATTTTATTTACTACAAAACCATATGAAGATCATAAATATCAAATTACAATTAACAAATTTATTGCAATTTTTCCAACAGAATACTTGCTTGTTTTATGGCAGTTATAGCAAATTTGCTTGAATTCTGTTAGCACAATTGCAATGACTCCATTAATTGTTGTTTCATATTAATAATCTTTATATGGTTTTGTAGGAAATAAAATTGCGCAACTCTTTTGTCTCTTGTACAAGTTTCGTAAAATTACGGTTTTTAAGATATTAAGTTTTAAAATATAAAAATGGCTGCCATTTTGAAATGGTACAAAGTAGAAACTTGATACTCTGTACCGAAATAGGTCCTATTAGTCAGTCTAACCATATCCCGAAGTCTGTAAGGGTTTTTCGTAAACACCCTGTATATATAAAAAATCCTACAGGATAAAACTAAGGGATTTTAAACATGCACAGACCTATGTTTTGGTTGGGTTCAAGATCTATACCTCTGTCAAAACTTCAGCCAAATCGGCTCAGTAGTTTGTGCCTTCACCCTGCACAGTAAATAAAAACCACATCTTACCGTATGTTGAACTCGTTCTTTACACATTATTAGATACCAAATCAAACAAAACGAAATCCCATAATTAGTACAGCACGTATACTATGAGTTGTGTCGGGTGCTTTTTCGAGTAAAAGTGACATTTTAAGTTTTTTAATACAAAAAAATCTACATTTATTACTCTTTAAAAAATTTGTACCACCATAATATTGTGTAGGCCTTCTTATCCGGTTAAGTAAAATTTCATTTCAGATTTGTCTGTATAGGCATCATTCGTTTTTGGGCCACTTTAAATGGCGATTTCCGTATATATTTTTTTATATTCAGGTAAAATTTTCTCAAAAACTATTAAAGATATCAATTAGAATCTCTGTACAGGGATTTGTTACCGAAGTAGGAAGTTACCCTAGCGACTTTGTAAAGTTTTAATGAAAATGATTGCATAAAAAAATAAAACAGATATTAATGGCTTAAATATATATATATATATATATATATATATATATATATATATATATATATATATATATTAATAATATCTATGGAAGTGGGTTTGATTTTGTAGGAAAACATTATCGTGCTCTATGTTATAAATATGTGGTATAAAATATTTCAGTCATCAAAGTAACCGTCTCTAAGTTAATTATGTGTAGGCTACCTTTAAAAAACCTTACGTCCCATTTAAATAACACGGGAACACTAAAGCCTCCAACGGCCCGTGGCCCGTGCGGTGCATTGGTTCAAGATCTATACCACTGAGTAAACTTTAAGCCTGTCGGACCGGTAGTTTTCCTACCTCGCACAATAGTAGTTTTCATTACTAGGAGCGAAAGTGGCTCTTTTTTCATAGACTACGAGATCGTAATTTACAGGCGAGGCGCAGCCGAGCTTGGAAATGCGATCGAGTACCAAGGAGAAACTTTTGCTCCGTGTGATGAACAACTATTTTCATCATTATGAATAAATAACCAATTTTATCGTTAAAAACTTAGACTACATAATTTTGAGGTTATCCAAAATAGTCGTCGTCATTTACACAGCTGTTAATAGTTTACAAACACTAGTTAAGAAATCGTTCAACCTTTCAAACGTAACATAACAAAATTTTGACATTAGAGTACGGCAAAATTTACCATATGTTTTTTCAGTACTCCTACACGAAGTGATCCAAAAACGATCATTTTGCGTACGATTTAGAGAACTAAAAACGGCTGTTTTCGGGACAGTATGATGAAAAACAAGAACCCCTTTTTCAACATCCCGAAAACTATTACGACCTCGTACCAAAAAGAGCCACTTTCGCTCCTAGTAATGGAAACTACTATTTTAAGTATTAAAACATAGATTATAGACGTAAGAGTAGAAAGGATCTTTGGGATTCCAGGAGATTAATATGGTTTTATGTCTCGTTATTGGAATTCAAAGAATATTATGTTTGATGTTGCGTGTTTTTACAGGAACAGTCAATAGGCCGTAAAGTACGATGTTAAATTTCGGTCATTTTTTCAGACCACTTGTTGCAGGAAGACACGCATTAAAAAATAGTTTATTTTTCATAAGTATGTTATTTAGTGATAAAAAACATATCATTAAAATATGTATTTTCAACAACCAAGTTTATATATAGGGCTGACTTAAAGGTTCCATTAACCTTTTTATTTACAGAATTTTAAAGGCTATAGATACCTAAGCCAGTAAGGTGAAAGAACAAAGGATTAGATTTGGAGAAACTATAGGCCTGCTGCTACAGTATATTACATGGCCAAACCTTAGAACTAATACCTATAGAAATCTTTGAATAGGCGTTGTTTAATTTAAATGAGATATTGTGCCATTGTGATGAGTTTTCTTTTTGATGCATTGGGCTACTTTTTAATTAATGGCCAATCAAATTATGCATTACATAATTTACTATGTTGATGCTTACCTTTTTACAATAAAAAATAATTGATTCTTGCACATTAATAAAACTCTCATTAATAATAAAAGAGATTGTTCAATGTTCATGTAGAATACAATTTTATTGCAGTTTATGACGAATGTAAGTATTAGTAGGACAACCTCGGGATGGTTGAATTTAAAATCTAGAGTAGTAGGAGAAACATGTGGAATCGAATTTAAAATTTAAAGTAGTATAGGACAACCCCGTGAATTTGATTTAATTTCTAGAGTAGTAGGAGAACGCTGCAGAATTGAATTTACGATGTAGAATAGTACAAGAACCTTGAAGAATCGAGTTTAAATTATGGAGCAGTAGGAGAACCCTATGGAATCGTATTTAAAATTTAGAGTAGTGTGAGAACCCTATACTTATGTGGGTTCGAGTGGCTTCGTTTATTTTTCCTTGGACATTTTTTTGCGGTTAAGTTCGTCAACTTTTATTCGTTTGATTCTATACTTTACGAATGAAAACTCTAATATAATGAGTTGCATTAAAGCCAAAGACGTTCAAAGGTACAATGTCTACTATTCAATATTTGGGGAGATTGCTCTTGGGAGAAACGTTCCATTCACTTCTGACTTCTGACAGCTAACATGGAGGAATCTAAGTGAAAGGTAGACTAATTAAATGATCATAAAAACACAACAAGGACACTGAGTATTATTCATACAGTTTTTATACATTCGCAAAGTAGCAATAGAGGAGAGTGGGGAGAAAGTTTAAAGATTTGAGTTTTTATGAAGATATTCGTTGCATTAAATTGTAACGAATATAATATGTTAAAGCTCTAACCTTTGTCTACATGTATACACTATTATCTTATTTCAATAGAAACCCATTGACAATTAATTAGAATTTTTTGCCACACAACTTAAAGTGTCGTAACTTGCCTCACATCGGAGCAAGTTGATACCAAATGGGGCAAGTTGATACGTTGGTAAAAGCGTTTGATATGTTGGAAGGGTTCGAGAAAAATTCGGAGTTAAATCGACAAAAAAGTCTCATTATAAACTAACGAAAGAATGTACACTGGCATAATCAAGAAAATATACCTTCATTCTTTGTTTGAAATTCACTGTTGGTGACGGTCATGGTGAGTTTGTGCTTTCATTTTAATTTTTGTGGTCGTTGGCCACCACTGATTGGTAAAAATAAGTTTCGCAAGTAATAAGTTTTTTTTTATACTAATCGGTAATGGCAAATATCCACCAAAATTTCCTAAAAAATAATTTTGGGATGAGTTGCTAAATTGTATCAACCTGCTCCCCCAAAAAACGTAACAACTTGCCCCCAGTGACCACCTGCTGTAAAAAGTAATGTAACCTATTAAATATATTACCTAAGTATAATTGAAAACTATTATTTACTCATTAAAAACTCATTAAGCTGAATTCGATGGTTCCGTTTTCAACTGTTCCCGATTATGACAGTCCACATATTTCCACTCAAACTTGAGATGAAAAATTTACTATTTCGGCAAAAATATACAATTATTTTGTCACACAGTAACCAACGGTAGCCTGACCATGAAACTATCCACATGACTGCGCCATTGTACAGGAACGTTTTACCAATTACCCTCTTGATCGTACACAAGCGCGTTGAATTTTAATAACTTTTGTACCAATCAGCCTCCATATCAGCTAGCCCCACCCTCCTCTACACCTTTTGTAGTACTAGTGAAGTCATCATAGGCCTATATGGTAAAGTTTAGGTTGACTGTAGTCCCATAAACGTGTTAGGCTAACCCAGCGGAAATATGTGAATTGAAATTAATTAATGTTCTTCCACGTCGTTTAGCAGTCGTTTCCGACCAATGTTAACTCAGCACAGCCAAAAACTTAAATACAAAATCATTAGTACGGCAGGTTATTTGAAAGAGCAAAACACTATCTAGCCATTTCATCATGCTGAATTTTGAAATGACTTTTGAGTTAAGTTTGGACGTAGGGGCCTACGTGCTACGACTAAATGTGAGGCACCGTCTAAATTATTTACTAAAGCAATATGTAGGTATGCTGCAGCAGGGATTATATTTTTTAAACTTAGATTTTAAATCCGCCAAAATGAGGTATTTAATTTAATCATTATTACTTTTAGTAATAAAACACTGTTTAAACTCAGATTGTTTTTCTATTTCAAACATACAGGTATTATAGTCAAATCAAGGATTTGTGTGAACGGCTGACGCTGTAGGCTATGTCCTCATGGGAGATACAGGTAAAAAACAGATTTTGCATGATTGGAGCCTCATCATCGTACGTTTCATAGACATTTAATTCAAACGTGTGTGCGTAGACCCCGGCTAAAAGATCTATGATCATTTTTCGTAAATGAATTTCGTGCCAATTTTGAACTTTTATCGTATTTTACTAGTGCACGTTAACTTATGCTACAGTTGATCGAACTTCACCAAACTTCTGAATTCAACCTTCCCAACACGAATTTATCTACTCGTATTCAGTGGGCCTAATCTACCTCCAGGGCTCAAAGATAAATGGGTCAAAATTATTGATTTTTTTATTGGGTTTAGGTAGGCATTTTAATTGTTAAAAAAATTATGATTCTGAGGCTATGAAGTGGTGTTCCTCCATGAAAAAATTATTTCAGATCTGATTAAAAATGTATTTTAGAACCTCATCAAACCTGATCTGATCTGTATAAATTATGGGACATTTGACCAACAAATCTGATTGGGGACTTCAAATTTGATCAGTTTTAAAAGATCTCATTGAAGATCTTGATCAGACCTGAAGTCTTCTGAACATATCTGAAGATCGAATTCAGACCTGATCAGGCTTTTTGAGCAAGATTGATCAAATCTGGTCCAATCTGATCCAACTGGATGAAAACTGAGTACTTTTGATCAGGCCCGATACAAAATATTTTCATGGGGGTTGGCCGCGCATCAGTTAAACGTTAAGAGCAATTAATTATTGATGATCCCTGACGACCCCGGCCACTAAGCCATTGCCTCAACGCCTGCGATTATCTTGATACTCTACGCTGTACACATGTATAATGCAGGAGTGTTTGGAGTGACAGTTGAAAAAACCGGCTGACTGAAGAATTTTGCCATAAGGTTAACTTAGGTTAGGGTACATTCGGTTAATTTTTTTTGTGTCTTTGCATAATAAAATAAACTTTAAAAAAATTTTTCTTCAAATAAAAGATAATTATTAGCGAATTTCCCCTATAGGGAAGAAGCTATTACCGTAGGTCTCATGGTAAGACCTAAGCCCGAGACCATAATAACTTTTCGTTTTAGGGCCACCAGAAGCAAAAAAACACCATTCGTTCGAATTTTTATATATATATCTATATATCTATCTATCTATCTATCTATCTATATATATATATATATATATATATGTGTGTGTGTGTGTGTGTGTGTGTGTCTGTCAGCACGATAGCGGCCGAAAATATGGTCCGATCTTAATGAAATTTGGTACAGACATGTAAAGTGGTAATCCCTCGGACGAGTTCGTAAACCAGCCCGATCGGACCACTGGGAGGGGGGGTTAAGGGGGATAACCCCCCCAAAAATGGGTTTTATGAGTTTTTTACATAGAAAAATAAAATTTATCGAATTTTTATTGGCACCATTGAATTCAGCTCAAAAAACAAACAATTTAGTATTTTGAATCACCCCTCTATGTCCGTTGGTTACCGAGATATTGAAAGTGGTAAACACAGTACGTTGTCCCAATGTTAACCTTATGGGAAATAAGTAAATTTCCATATCTCGGTTATTTCCCAACAAATCTTAATAAAACTTGGTAAATAGCTTCTTCTAGTTCAGATCTACTAATTATTAAATTAAAACCACTCAGTTTTAATATACCTGTAGCAGCAAACCTGCATACTCATTCCCCGTGTTATACTTATAGAGCTTACCAAAACATGTCAAATCTCGCTATGTTGGATTGAAATATGTTGTTTTGCATTTGAAATTCGCTGAGTATGCAGGTCTGCTGCAACGGGGGTATTTACATATCTATCTATCTATCTATCTATATATATATGTGTCTGTCAGCACGATAGCGGCCGTAAATATGGACCGATCTTGATGAAATTCGGTCCAGACATGTAAAGTGGTAATCAATTGGACGAGTTTGTAAACCAGCCCGATCGGACCACTGGGAGGGGGGGTAAAGGGGGATAAACCCCCCAAAAATGGGTTTTTTTGAGTTTTTCATATAGAAAAATAAGAATAAACAAATTTTGACCAACACCATTGAATTCAGCTCGTAAAAACAAACAATTTAGTATTTTGAATCATTGCTCTATGTCCATTGGTTACCGAGATATTGAAAGTGGTAAACACAGTACGTTGTCCCAATGTTAACATTATGGGAAATAATTAAAATTCTATATCTCGCTTATTTCTCAACATATCTTGATAAAACTTGGTTTGGGGCTTCATCTAGATGAGATTTAATGTATTTTACTCTAAAACCCCCGAAGTTTCCATTTTTGTAGCAGCAAACCTTCATACTCATTCCCCATGTTATCCTTATGGGAAATAAAATAAATGCTATATCTTCCTTATTTTTTGACATATCCCTGGTAAAACTCGGTTAATGGCTTCTTCTAGTTAAGGTCTACTAAATAATGAATTAATACCAACCAAATTAACGGACTTGTTGCAGCAAACCTGCATACTCATTCTCTATGTTATTCTTATAAAGCTTACAAAAACGTGTCAAATCTCACTATGTTGGATTGAAATATGTTTTTTGCATTTTAAATTCGCTGAGTACGCAGGTCTGCTGCGACGGGGGTATTTATATATCTATCTATCTATCTATCTATATATATATATATAGATATATATATATATAGATATATATATATATATATATATATGTGTGTCTGTCAGCACGATAGCGGCCGTAAATATGGTCCAATCTTAATTAAATTTGGAACAGACATGTAAAGTGGTAATCGAATGGACGAGTTCGTGAACCAGCCCGATCGGACCACCGGAAGGGGGGGTAAAGGGGGATTAACACCCCCAAAAATGGGTTTTTTGAGTTTTTTATATATAAAAATAAAATTTAACGAATCTTTGTTGGCACCATTGAATTCAGCTCAAAAAAACAAACAATTTAGTGTTTTGAATCATTGCTCTATGTCCACTGGTTACCGAGATATTGAAAGTGGTAAACACAGTACGTTGTCCCAATGTTAACCTTATGGGGAATAAGTAAAATTCTATATCTCGCTTATTTCTCAACATATCTGGATAAAACTTGGTTTGTGGCTTCATCTAGATGAGATCTAATGTATTTTAGTCTAAAATCCCCGAAATTTCAATTTTTGTGGCAGCAAACCTGCATAATCATTCCCCATGTTATCCTTATGGGAAATAAAAAATTCTATATCTTACTTATTTTTTAACATTTCTTGACAAAACTTGGTATATGGCTTCTTCTAGTTAAGATCTACTAAATAATGAATTAAAACCAACCAGTTTTAACATACCTGTTGCAGCAAACCTGCATAATCATTCCCCATGTTATTCTTATGGAGATTACAAAACATGTAAAATCTCACTAAGTTGGATTGAAATACCGTTTGTTGTGTTGCATCTGAAATTCGCTGAGTATGCAGGTCTGCTGCAACGGGGGTATTTTAATTTTCAGTTTTTCTTGTGATTTGATAGATATTTAACTTTGCTTGAAGTTGGGTTCACTGTATGTATGTATTTCAGGCTGCTACAATGCTCCTGGCCATCTGTGATAATGGATGACATAAAGCGTTATCTCGAGGCTGAGCAAAAATGTGTTCAGCTGATTGCACAGGTACTAAATATATATGCACATAAGGAATTGTTTATTGAGAAAGTTTGTGAGTAGGGTTTGTTAGACTTGTAAAGATCTCCACAGAGAAGAATCTAACCGAGGTCGCTTTTAAATGGGTCTTCTGTTGCGCCCAAGTGCTTGCTAGTTACAATTAAATCCAGCTATCGTTAAGTTACTAGTTACATCCAGTTACTAGCTACAGTAAAGTTAAATCAGGAGAGGACAGCGACAGTGCTGCCCTCTCGTGGCGTTAATGGTGGTGAACTATTTTTTTAGAAGTCCTCGACACCAGCTGAGCGCAACATTTGAAGATACCTCTGTTTGATTCTCCTCTGTGAGATCTCCTACTAAAAAAACGTCAAAGGGATTTCTACTTTTAAGCTTGTAAGTGTAAACAAATTATTTCATATTAAGAATAATTAATTGTTCTATTCCTAACATTTGCTGTCATGAATTTTAAAAATACAATTTTCTTGTCTTAAATTCTCGTTAAAAATCTTGCTTATTTTTCAGGACTATCTTGATTTCTTGCTCTATTTTTATTTCATTAAACTGGCTTGACTCAAGGCTCAAGGCTCAGGTCTCATACAACTGACTATGGGTTATATTGTTTCAGTTTTTACTATACAATGACTTCAGCAACTCGCTGCCTGTCTTCATTGAGGAAGCAGTATCCCTCGACTACCGTCTCTCAGACGAAGAGCTCAGCAGAGTAGACCATATAAAAAGAGAAGACGTTAAAAAGCTGATATCAGTATTTCAGTCGTCCAATCACGTAGAGTTTTTCAAGGTATCATTTTGTTACTGAAAGTAACATCTACAGCAATACCTCATTTCATTTAGAATTTTTCTCTTAATGGATTTTCTTCATGGTTGACAAATAGATCTCAACTTGTTGTAATTATTCATGTAACAATTCATAATAGAATTAACGACTCATCTTCAGCTTATCAACCAATTAAATTTTGGGTGTCCCGAGGTTCTATTTTAGAGTCTTTGCTTGCTTTGTGTTCTATCAAAAGGGCAAAGGACATGAAAAAGGTTAACTGTCTATAGGCAAAATTCAACATTATGGATTTGTGCTGATAATTTGATCCTGTCATATAACTTTCCAGAAGATCTACAAATATTTTCATTTGAGAATTGATAGAATATTGTAAACTATTTTTACAACTATTAAGGGCCACAATTTATTGTTAAAATTTAAAAAAAGTTTTTTATTGTAATGGTAAGATTTATTAAAATAACATCACTAAAGAACCAACAATAACTTATATACAACTCAAATAACATTGAAAAAGAAAATCAAATTAACTTATTTTTAAGCTAAATAATAGATAGTTGAGAATTTAAACTCGTATGAAGATTTATAGAAAATGTTACCAAAATTAATTCTGAAATCTTTACATAGTTACATTTCCTTTACTGTTACTGTACTATTTCAGTACAGAAACAGTATTCAGGGCAGTACAATTTTCAGGGGGAAAATTGTATTTTGCCCTTGCGAACTCCCATATTTTATCTATCTATTCAAACTAAAATAGGACATGTCTTCTCATCTTTAAAATAAACAAACGTGAGTGTTGCCCCAAAACTTTGTGAGATAATTTGCCTCATCCAAAATCAATGTTATTTGAAACCACAGAGAAGAAGCATTGTTTTTTCTCTGTGTTGAAACTACTTTATACTTTTTCTAAGAGGGTAACTTAATAAATTTAAACATGACCTGAAAAGAAACAAATTTTTCTTTCTTTCCTAGGTATGGTCTGAGCTTATTCCTGATAGCATAAAAGAAATTTTCGACTATAAGAAACTAACATTTTATCTATACGTCCATTTTGCCATTTACCCGTTTAGGGAAAAAGAGGAAATTAAAGATGAAGCACCTAATTCAAAGGATTCAAAGGGTGTCAATGACAACGTTGGTGACAATACCGAATACAAAGCAATCGACACACCAGTCAAACGCTTAGAGGTAATCGAGGAAACAGCAAGTCCGAGTTGGGAATACGACACGGACAGCTTGGATCAAAGTCAAGTCATCATTGAAAATGAAAAATATGTCGAAGAAACCGATCGAAAAAAAAGATCAGACCAAACTAAAAATGTTGAATCAGAAACAAACAAAAACACACAACCTCCAACTGGAATGGAAACATTGAAACAGTTCCTAGCTTCTGAGGGGGAGAATTTCAGCTCGCAACAAGAGTTCTTACCTTTTTTCGCCCTTCCTTATGTTACAAACCCTGATAAGCATCCATCGTTTTCTACTCTTTTCCAGGTAGGATTTATACCTAGTAAATAACACAGATTCTACCATAGATTAAATAACACAATAACTTCTTGTTCTATCCTACTGCAATAATTTTAGTAATGTTCGATAGTCTTTTTAATCCAGTTGTTGTAAACAAGACACTTGTTTGCTGGTTCTTCATTCCCCTACTGACTATATTTTCTTATTTCTTATGTATTTAATTTTTTAAAGTATCAGTTTAAGCTCTAGCCCTGAATAAGCGATATAGGTACAGCTTTATGTCTCAGAGCTAGAAGCCCATGTTTAAAATAAGATAAATCACTAATTATTCTTTTATCTTTTGTACTAGGAAAAATGGCTGAACTCTTTAAACGAGAGATTCTATGAATTCATCTACCAGTATAGTTGTGGGGAAGTCGCTCCAAAAATAGTAAAGCTATGTGAAGAATCTACCACTGAAGTACCAAACCTCAGGAGAGAGAACTCTGAAAATAGTTCTTCACAATCAAACACTGCGGATATCTTAAGAAGATACAAACAAGCAAAACGGAAGTTTAGCAAGCTCCATAAGGATCATCAAAACCTAATCGGTATGCTAACAAGATATTCTCCCAATGGACTAAGTCCAGTAAATGTATTGATTTTGTTTTATCATACATTTTTTAAACAATATTACTGATCTGGCAGGCCAATAACCTTTAGATTAAAAGTTGTTATGGATTTCACTAGTTGAAATGAATGAAAAAGAGACCAGTATAACAACATTCAGTTTATTCTACCAATTAAGAGAGTAAAAACAGAAACTTTACTGACATGCATACATGGTTTGCCCAATGACACAGTGTAAAAGATATAGATTTTTAGTTGGTTATTAGTTTTAATATTGTGTTTACCATGTATTTTATTGTTATGATTGTAATTTATGGACTTAATAAATGCAAAGGTTTAAAACCTGACTTGATATTGTTAATAACGCAATAATTTCTTTTAAAGTAATGATTTTGATATATGCTCAAGGAAAGCTTTTTTATGATCTGTTCTTTTAACACATTCGCGGCGGCACAATTTTCTGAGTTCCTTGCCGCCATCCTGGTACTCTGACTTATAGTCACTGTAACTGCCACGCTTATCGTGGGAGCAGCAGAATGCACAGAATGCAGTATACTATTAAGCAGTGCTGTTAAATTTGCAGTTTTTAAGCTCAGGTCCTGGTTTAAAAATAAATCATACTGCAACAAGTTGTAGCTGGGAAGCGATCGCTCCCACCAGGATGGCATTAGGGTTCTGCATGGGAGCGATCGTTCCCACCAGGATGGCATTAGGGTTCTGCATGGGAGCGATCGTTCCCACCAGGATGGCATTAGGGTTCTGCATGGGAGCGATCGTTCCCACCAGGATGGCATTAGGGTTCTGCATGGGAGCAATCGCTCCCACCAGGATGGCATTAGGGTTCTGCATGGGAGCGATCGCTCCCACCAGGATGGCATTAGGGTTCTGCATGGGAGCGATCGTTCCCACCAGGATGGCATTAGGGTTCTGCATGGGAGCGATCGTTCCCACCAGGATGGCATTAGGGTTCTGCATGGGAGCGATCGTTCCCACCAGGATGGCATTAGGGTTCTGCATGGGAGCGATCGTTCCCACCAGGATGGCATTAGGGTTCTGCATGGGAGCAATCGCTCCCAACAGGATGGCATTAGGGTTCTGCATGGGAGCGATCGTTCCCACCAGGATGGCATTAGGGTTCTGCATGGGAGCGATCGTTCCCACCAGGATGGCATTAGGGTTCTGCATGGGAGCGATCGTTCCCACCAGGATGGCATTAGGGTTCTGCATGGGAGCAATCGCTCCCACCAGGATGGCATTAGGGTTCTGCATGGGAGCAATCGCTCCCACCAGGATGGCATTAGGGTTCTGCATGGGAGCGATCGTTCCCACCAGGATGGCATTAGGGTTCTGCATGGGAGCGATCGTTCCCACCAGGATGGCATTAGGGTTCTGCATGGGAGCAATCGCTCCCACCAGGATGGCATTAGGGTTCTGCATGGGAGCGATCGCTCCCACCAGGATGGCATTAGGGTTCTGCAAGGGAGCGATGAACGTGTTAAGGATATTTCAGGATCACTTTTGAAAGGCAACTCATGAAAAAATCTTCCAATATTTATAGTATTTTTTAATATCTTCCAATAATAATCCTTGAATAATCCTCCTATGTTATTTCAACAAAGGATTATGGGTTACTTATTCCTTTTACTATTTGCCTGTGATTAAACTTTGACAGGAGTGGCCGCTGAGTTGACGCAAGCCTTGGAGAACTCAGTGCGGGGCCAGGCAGTCGATCTAAGGACGACCCTCAACAAATGTGCCCTCATCTTCCCTGAACTGTTCAGCAGTGATCCCATGTCCTCCAGAAACAACTCCCCTCAACGACTGAAGGTGACTTGACATCAATTTATAATTTTATTTATAAAAATTTATCTCTCACACTTAGGATTGAAGATGACAATTCTACTCATGTTTATACTTTTTCAACGGAGTGAAAACATTTATGATTTTTTGTATAAGTTACGGCCACGTCACATTGGTCGAGTACCTTGGCTGAGTTGCTATAGGATCAGCTGATTCCTGTTGTTTAAAATTGTTAACTCGACTCGCCCATTTGAAAAAGTTCGGTTGAAACTGGTCGAGTCTAACTCGCCCTCCTACTCGACCAGTGTGACATGACCCAATGGCCCTTAGCTTTGAAGTTCAAGGAGAAGAGGTAGTTTAAGTCATAAACTGATATCGCTTGGGATATCGTAGATAGGAACTAGGAACCAAGAACAAGAAGATACTTCATTGAATGTAGTAAAATAATTCTTTATTTCCTCTAAAAGCAAGCCATTTTGGCATTTTACCTAACCAGTGGCGGATATATGTATATATTTCGATGAAGACTTTTTTCAAATGCAAAGCAAAAGTTAAACAGCAAAATAAATTTCATTGGTTAAAGTCATAATTTAACCTTTTTATATTTTTATTCGTTATAACTAAAGTAATTAAACATACGGGATACAACAGGCTACTCGGTTGCAGCTTTGCTTGCAAACACTGCAATCAGTGGTTTACCTGTAAACCTATTTCAAAGCATTACCATATGTTGGTTAAAAACAAAGTGAACTGAGCTTGGTCAAATGTTGATGGATAATGCCACTGTTCCAAAAAACCAGTCTTTAGATGAGGGATTTTTTTTTAATTCTGAGACATACACTGACAAATTTACAGACTTTCTAATGTAGAAGTCATTGGATTGATGGTTGGAGCAAGAGGAACTGTTCCAGATTTTTTCAAAAAATTCTGGAATCAGTTCCACCTCCCAAAAGAATCTTTAAAAATTATCTCGACAACAGCCATCAGATATTCAATTAACATTTTAAAGAACCATTTATATAGTAAATACCAATAATTAATTATCCAACCATTTTTTATATTATTTCAAAATTCATCAACCTTTGTTATTCTGCAACCTTTGTTATTCAGCAACTTGTAAATTATAAGAAGGTGTTAATTTATTATTTACTTAATAAATTATCTTTATATATATATATATATATATATTTATATATAGATACCCTAAAACTGACACCTCATATGTAAAAATCCACTTGGCCGTTATTGAGTTATAACTACTAAAAGAAAACCCCTGATGTATTAATAAATATATATAAACAAATTAACCACTAATAACACATATATTTTAACTTTGATAAATTTCTAGGTCCCCATTGTGGAGCCGCTCAAGAATCCAAAGGTTCTCTGTTGTTCCGAGTTGGATGTTTACAAAATCAAGTCTCATCTGGTGTCAGCAAGCATCAAAACAAAGTTGTTGCTACTCCAAGCCATCCGCTGGGTAATAACATTTCAAAATAATTCATATTTAGGCGTAAAAACTGTTTAGTAGGAATAGATTTACTTGTTTATGCTATTGAAGAAATAACAAAATTTGAGCTATATAGTGGGAAGTTGAGAGAAATAATTTTAAGGCTATAAAGTTTGATGTAAAGAAATCAGGTAAATTTATAGTCAAGTCAAAGGTTGAACCCAAGTAATGTAGTTTTCGAAAAACACAAAAAAAACTGTAGCTCAGACTGAAAGACAAAACACATGGCTGAAAAATTTGTGTCTCTGTCATCCAGGAGGCATAATAATACATTTCATAATAATAGATTTTTCCTTTCATTGATGACGATGGATGTGTATAATTTTGTGAACTACTGTCAGGATTTCAGCTTTCATACCAAATGATTACAGCTAGTTCAAAACATAGAATTGCAAACACCATCTTCACTCAGTCCAGTTGTACTGAGTTTTAAAATCTTAGTGCGGCCTGTGCTAGTAAATAATGTAAGACTTTATTACTTACTGGGGACGTCAGACAGCTCAAAATTGACTTAGTTCTGTTCAGAACATGTTTCGGTGTAATAATACCATCATCAGCTGAGTACAGATGTGAGATTGGAAATAATTATCCAGCGGTGGATGGCTTCATCATAGTTGATTAAAAAAACACATAATACATAACATAGAATGACGACACGGGCACGATTAAACATTTACACAAAATATAACAGGCCTGTCACAAATATATCGAGAACACAGCGCACCGGCAATTGGGAGCAGTCTTAATTGGGGACTAAATTCGAAAATTTTGACAAAAACAATACTTTCTCCTTATACTATATATAGGGGGGGAGAAAGTAAAAAATCAGAGGCTTCCAGAATGTATCAGCTTTAGACTGATATTGAAATTTCACATAATATCCCAGCCAATATTGATCAATTTAAACCTCAGTATCTTCTATAGAACAACGTTTTGAATTTAATTAGAAAATATAGACTAATGATAAATTAAAACAAAAATGTTGATTAAGAGTAGCTTTTGAATGAGCAGTTGGTCTAAAATTGCATCAGAGTAAGGCTCATATAAGCCTAGTCTTTGGATAGAAAACTCACCAGCTCATGTAGGAGCCAATAATGTATTTTGAGAGTTCCATCCATCGAAGACTGGTAGCGAACATGTTTTGTGGACAGTTAACTCACCGTTTCATATATCAGCCTTAGCTGTTTCAAGAGGTCAGTCCGTCAACAATCAGTAACAAACCATAAAAATCTTTCAGAGGATGACTCGAGGTACGAGCGAAGAGCGAGATCAAATTGTCATGTGGCTCTCGCGACACGATCTGCTCAGCATCTACACAGACCTGGTGAAGGGTATGTTACAACCCGCGGACTCCTCCACCCCCCACCCCCTGCAGCAGGCCGTGTCTCGTCTGCTGAATGCCGTAGCCTCGCTGAGGGCCGGCCGGGACTACCTGACCGCCTCGGACGCCTTCCTCACTCAGCTGATAGCCTGCCTCAAGCAGGAGGGGGGAGTGAGGCTAGACAATGTGACCTCGGATATGCTATTGGCTACGCTACAGAAACTCAGCCTCAGGTGAGAGGGATACAGTTAACTGTAGATAACTCTAGATAAATCCTCGTTAACTTGAAACTTCGGTAGCTCTAAATATTTGACTTACTCACATTATGTTTGATCCCCTTGGGAAAACTTGTCTTAAACAAAATAAAAACCATGCAAAGCTCGAAATAATATCATGGTCATAATTCATCTCTGTAATCGAAGCGATACAAAAATTAACTCCTTATCTTGTAGCTAAGTAGATAAGACAAAATAAATTTGCATTAACTATCTATATAAGTCAAAGTTTACCTAAGCACCTCAAAATTTTCTCAATGGACCTCTGTAAGCCATAAGCCTAGTGTACAAGTCACAACGTGACAATCATATCTGATTCAACATCATAATTCTTTTACCTCTCCAGCTACAATTTTCATTTTGTTATCCTCTTTATATCTTTTTACTGAAAGTTGTGAAATTTATTATTGAGAGTGCGTATATGATGCCAGTTTTATTAAAAGGAAGTTGAAAGGGAAGGCATTTTGCTTACTTCAGAATACTTAGAGGTTTTTTTCCCTTTGAGAGGTGTTTTTGGCTTGGTGACCACCAAGCACTATACAATATTTAAATGATAACTTCTAACTTACTATTTCAACTTATTACCCATTATCCTTATAAACCAACCATTGTGAAAGGTAAGTGTTTAGAAATAATTTTGAGGTAAATATCTAGAAGCGGAGTCCAGTTTTCCCTTAGTTTTAATCAATCTCCATCAAAATAAGAAAACGATAACTCTTCGCATTACATCCTGCATTATTTTGTACCCCTACAATACCCAGCTTGTGCAACATCCCAGTCTTAACCAGTTATAAATATCTAAACGTTCTTTTGTTAGGTAGCATCATTAATTCATAGCCCACGACAAAGGGCAACTGGACAAAGTTTTGATCAAGGTCAGGATTCAAACCGACAATTCCATATTATGAGGTGCACACTTTATCCACAGACTTGGCTATCCAGTTTATTACTTTGAATTCCATCCCCCTCCTACAGGCGTCGCCCACGGCTGCTGATGATCGAGCGGTCGATGGTGGAGTGGCTGGTGGCTCGTCTGAGCGGCGAGACCGAGCGGCTCTACACGCTCGAGTACAGCACCGCGCTGCTGCTCAACCTCTGTCTCCACGTCGAGGGCCGGGAGCGGTGTCCCACCTCCACGCTCAAACTGCTCACTGACCTCCTCGACACTGGACAGTTACAGGTTTGGATTTTTTTTCTTAAGCCCTTAGAGGAAGCAGTTATTTTTTTATGACAATCGCCTAATTCAAATACTGCTTTCAATAAATATTTGTAACAAAATAGCAGATGTCAATGTCCATAAGTTGAAATAAGGAACAGTAAATATTGATAGTCGCAATAAATGCCGAAATTTGCCGATGTCTGCCACATCAAGTTGATAGTTTTTTCAGTCTGTTTTTAAAAAGAGGGTGGCGGCCTCTTTACCTTGCAATCGCCCTCCCCCCACATAAGCCTTAGATTTTTGTATGGAAGTTATCAAGCAAAAGCAAGGAGTGAGCCAGTACAGTACAAAGGTGTACAGTACACTGAAAGTAGCTAGGGTTGCTAATAGTAGTAACTGCTGTGACTCGAACCAGCGACGTATCCGCCGCAGTACCAAGGCTGAGTGCGCCACCGACTCAATAAGCAGTCATACTGAGTTTGCCTGACCAGGATCATGTTGATGTTTATCTGATCATGTTCATGTTTGTCAGATCATATTGATGTTTATCAAACCATTTTGATGTTTGCCAGACTATGTTGATGCTTGCTCTGGCAAGCATCAATGTGGTCTGCCACATTTATTTTTACCAGACCATGTTGATGTTCGCCAGACCATATTGATCTTCGCCAGACCATGTTGATGTTTGCCAGATAGTTCTGATATTTGCAGATCATGCTAATATTTGACAGACATGCTGGTGTCTGCCAAACCATGTTGATGTTTGCCTGACCATGGTGATGTTTACCAAACCATAGGGTATAGGCTGTTGTACCTTGAGCATACTGTACCTTGGAACATAGTTTGCTCTCAATTATTGGTACCATCTAGCAGGCTAACAATCAACTATGTTATAGTTGCAGCCACCAAGAATGCACTAGTGTCAGTCTGAGGTTGTTTAAGCATTTTTGTATGTGGTTATTAACAAAACTTTATTTCACCTCCCAAAAGTAAATGTTTTTCACTTTATATTTTGTTTTTTATCATTGATTCAGCATTCCAGTGGTGGTGTGTTATGTTATTCTGGGATAGTGTGTTTATTGATGAGTAAATTTGTATAATAGCTGAATTGGCTAAGTTTAGGTTAGTGGCGTTGTCCGCCATTTTAATTAGACACGCATCCTCTTGTTCCTTGGAACACAACGCTTCCCAAGTACATTATGCTGGTTTGTTCGTGTTTTTGTTTAAGAAATATCATGCCGCGAAACAAGGTTGGCGTTAAGAAGCCTCCAGTTAATGCAAAAAAAATCTGAAAAAACCTGTAGAGGCTGTTCTAGCCCCTCCACAAAGTAAAATTTCAGGATCAGTAAATTTTCAGGATAGTAAAAATCAGAGAATCGGTATGTATTCAAATCCGGTAAAAGTAATTTGTAATAAACTTAATAAACCGTAGCAACTAGTTTTCATTTTATTTTCAAAATATTCCTCTTTTTCCAGGGTAAAAAGGGTGTGTTTCAAGGTACAAGAGCATAGTGTACCTTGGAACAAATTTTATTTTATTTTTATTTAATGCTAAAACAACGATTTCTTATAACCAATTCAATATTATTATGGCCACTATCCGAAAGAAAGGCTGTGTAATTTTTACATTATTAAAACAGCTATAGTTAATTTTCAAAAAATTAAAATATCAAAAGTGTTTCAAGGTACAACAGTCTACCCTACTGTTGTTTGCCAGATCATGCTGATATTTATCAGATCACACTAACGTTAGCCAGCCTAAGTTGATGTCTGCCAGACCATATTGATGTCTGCCAGACCAAATTGATATTTGCCAATTTAATGCCAATTTGACCATGTTGATGTTTTCCAGATCATGTTGATGTTTGTCAGACCATGTTTATGTTTGCCAGATCATGTTGATGTTTGCCAGATCATGTTGATGTTTGCCAGATCATATTGATGTTAGCTAGATCAGGTTGATGTTAGCCAGACCACGCTGATGTTTGCCAGACCATGTTGATGTTAGCCGGATCATGTTATTGTTAGCCAGACCATGCTAATGTTAGCTAGACCATGTTGATATTTACTTCACCAACATGATGTTTAGATCATGCCGATGGTGGCCAGCACGCTGTACTGCCTGCTGAGTCTGGACCGGCTGAACCAGACGGCTCGGCAGATGGACCTGGAGGCTGTGCTGACCCAGCAGTCGCTGCGGTTCGCCGAGTCCCCGCACATCTTGCGCCAGATACAGACCCTGCTGCGGCTGCTGCGCGGGGAGCTGCCGTCCGAGAGCGTGCTGCCCGTGTCCGAGGAACCCTCCGAGGATGACTTGGTAACCGTGTACTTCGGTTTTAACTTTAGTTGACTCTCAATAAATAAATGATAAAAGTATTATTAAATTTTTTTTTTATTCGACCCAAGCCGGGCCGGGGTTGGGCTTAAAAGTGTTGTTAGCGACAAAAAAAAGGCACTACTTTTTGCGAGACTGTAGGGGCCTCAGGGGGGTCGCATACTGATCTAGGCCTAGGGCTGCGCCGACTGCAAATCCTGCACTGACTAGAAGTCTTTGATAACTCAAATTATTTTGATCTCCTAGGAAAAACATGTATAATTTGAAATAATTTAAGTCACTCACTGATCTTCCTTAATTCAAATTATTTCGAGCCCCTAGATAAAACATGTTCGAGACTAAATAAAAACCATGAGTAACTTGAAATAATTTGATTTTCTATACCCAAATCTAGAAAACGTCACTCACTCTTCAATTAGTTTCTACTGTTTATAATGGTGTGAATTATTTCATTTGACTTATTTACATTGAGTAAGTTGTTGGTATTTTTAATGGTAAGAAGAGTAGAAAACATTTTTTGATGCAAAAAAAACACACCACATCTATACTGGACAGCATATTAAGTTTTAGATACATAATAAAGAAATGTTTAGTTTTTTAAATAGCAACTAGCAGGTTCAGAGCCTGGGTTACAGCTACATTAGCCCTAAGCCAAGATTTCTATATGGCCCCCTGAGACCTTATGGTCTCGTCAATAAAATACCTTATTTTAAACCCGTGTGCCCCCAGTCACCACGCTGGCCTAAATCTGGGCTTGGTTGCCTCGTATTAAATCCTACACTGACCAATTTTTTTACACCACTTATTTGTAATCAGCAATGAACTTCGGGCTGAGTCCAAAGATTTGGTTACATAAAGTTCGATAAAATTGAAACATTAAAACCAAAAATCCCACAAATAAATTTGTATGACTCATTTTAAAATTAATGTATATAAAAATAATCTTATCTACAGGATGACCCAGAAAGTCTGGAGACTGAGGTGGATGCTGAAGACCCGGTGAGGGCGACGGGTGAAGATCTCTGCGGCGAAGCCTTGCTGACGAACCAATACCGGAGGATCTTCCCTTCCCACGGCGTCGTGTGTCCTCACGCCAAGGAGCCGGAGATCGCTATCCTCCCCTCGACTCCCAGGTCTAGGCCCTCCACCAGGGAAAAGTAACCCAAGTTATGTTCAAAATAAAAACTGATTAATGAATCTGATTGATTTCTTTCTTTTCATAAACTGATATCATAAGCCAAAAGAGTCGTATTGAGTTTGACTAGGCTGAAAATAAAAATTAATTTTGAGGATGAAGGCATAGTTGTTTTCATATAAATAAAGCCCTGTACACCCAGAGCGGTGTGACGTGGTACGGCATGGCACCTAAAGATACATTAATCAAGTGGCAGGAAGCTGCGCTTCTCAAAATCAGCTGATTTTACTTATAAAACGATGCTATTTGACTAATCTTCTGCCACGCCTCTCCACTCTAGTGTGGGGAGGACCTTGAAGCAGGTCAGCTGATCCTGGACTCATTTGATAATGCTTAAAAATTAAAAATCAGCTGGACTGTTTAAAAGATTGACCTTGGCCCATCAGTTCTATGGGACTTTACTTCGGTGCTCTTGTTACTAAATATGGCTATGGTGAAGTTCAAGCTATGAAGTAAGTCAGCTGATCCTATGCTCATTTTGTTACAATGCTAAAAATCATCTGGCCTGTTTCGAAACTTAACCTTGACTTGCTGTTTTTACTGAAGCTGATTGTGGTATAAGCCTGGCAAAACAACTTGGCAGATGGCCCAAAAACAGCTAAATGGGGTTTTTAACAAGTATCAAATGGGAGCTACAGGATTAGCAGGGAAGCCACTTTTATGGATATATTCTCGTTGTATCAGGGACCGCCAGTTGGTAGTTTCCCTGAAACATCTAAGTAGTGACAATGTTCTTCAAACCTATAGGTCAACACCCTCTTCACCAGTGAATGTTGCGATCCCACACGGTCCTTTGTTATATTTATTGTATGTCAACGACCTGCCGAGTGCTACTTCAGCTGGCACAGCGTGGCTATTTGCCAGTGACATTTGCCATTTGATTTGTAACATCGATCGAGATGTCTTGTTTCTTAAGCTCAAACTGGCCTGGATGTCTGGATGACATGTCTGCAAAGAAAATCGATTGATCTTGGAACACAGAGAAAACTAAGTTGATGGAATTTCACAACAGAAATAAATCTGAGCAACATTCACAGTTGAATTTGAACGGAGTTCCCCTTGAAATTTGGGAGGAGGTAAAACATCTCGGGCTTCACATAAGTTATAATTTTAAATGGGACCGCCATATAGACTCAATAGCATCGAGACTAACCTCAGTTATTTACTTGGTTTGCAGGCTGCAGAAACTAGTCCAACTTGAAAAATTGCTCAAGGTTTACTATGGATGCTTCCATAGTGTCTTGTCGTATGGAATTGTTTTTTGGGGTAGAAATCACATTGATAAGAGGGCTTTTCTGCTACAGAAGTGCATTGTAAGGAGAATGTGTGGAGTATAATGCCTAGCTAGCACACTGTTGGCCCTTATTAATAAAACTAAAAATACTGACTCGCCTCTCTTTGTTTATCATGGAATCTGCTCTACTTATAAGAAAATGTCCTGATGTCTTTATAGCCAATAACTAAGTTCATCAGTGTAACACTAGAAGTGGCAGAAATGTACATGCCCCTCAAATAAATTCTGCGCTGGCTGGAAAAAGTCCTTACTACAGTAGCTTTCAAATTTACAACAAACTTCCCAAACATATCATGGAAGAATTATGTATTAATAAATTTAAATTGAAACTGAAGAGTCACTTGTGTGAAAAGGCCTATTATGGTGGTGATAAATGTTGGCCTAACTACAGACCCTGACGACCACGTCACATATGCGATACAAGTGGGACTACACCAAGTATCTAGTAAGTATAGCTTGGTAGAGTAAGCATCTAAGTAAGAGCTTGGTCACTTTTCTAAAAACATTGCTTACCCTTTGTTAATGAGTGTCAGACGTTTTCTAAATCTAATGGTTATTTAAGCTAACTAGTAGTGAAATCTCATCTGCCAAGTTGATTTGCGAGGCTTATAGAGGTCTAATCGAGGCTAAGAATTGAAGTCGTTAAAAATATTAGTACCTATGCAATCAAAAACATCAAACTTCTATTTGCTTCCTGCAACTTAAAGAATTTTTTTTTTATGACAACTACATAGTTAAGAACTAAGTATGAAAGGAGCTATGATCTTTTCATATTCAGTTAAAACTGCTGGCATTAAATTCAAAGTTATGTTGCACCAAAGTGTTTCCACCTGATTTCTGGCATCAATCTAATAACTCCTGGTCCTAATTAGGAGTTAAACTATTTTTTAATAAAATTAAAGTTTACAAGACTACAAATTCAGTAGTATTGTTTTATTAGTACCTAAGTTCAGCAAAAACTAATCAAGTCCTAAATTTTTCGTGTGACAAGAAAAAATGCTCTTAAGTTGTTTGAATAAGCACAATTAAAATTTGTTAAGAATACATAGACAAGAAAATGAAAGGACTACAATTATATACACATTTATTATTGTTTCAGTGAAAGAATACTTCTTTCTTACTAAATTTTATCAGCAGTTGCGCTCTTCTTGGGCCGTTATCAAAAGATTCAGGTTGTCCATATTGGAAAAGTCTTCGTCGAACTGAAACTGTGGACTCAAATCAAAGTCCTGTCCTGTGGGGGTCCTCATCAACCACGATGGGACCATCGGGCCAGGGGACAGGGGGCTTCTGGTAGCGGCGGGACTTGGTAATCTGGCAGGGCCGGGGCCTAATAAATCACTGATACGGGCGGGACCAGGGCTAGTACGGGTGGGGGAAGGACTAGGGCCGAAGTTAAGCCGGGTAGGGACGGGACCAGGGCTGACTGACGGACTGCTTCTCGTTGGCCCGGGACCGCTTCTCGTAGTCCTGGGACTGCTTCTCGTTGGCCCGGGACCGCTTCTTGTAGTCCCGGGACTGCTTCTCGTTGGCCCGGGACCGCTTCTCGTGGTCCCGGGACTGGAGGACAGACCAGAAATATCCCCCTGGATCCTCATGTCGTGTTGAGGAGTTCGTCCCGTCTGGGTGAATCCGGGACTGGAGGAGCTACGGGGGGTGATGGGACGGACGCTCACGTTGTCCGACCCCGGGTACGACCGAGCGGGCGACCCGACAGGCGCCAGGGTCGCGTTGGGATCCAAGAACGGGTCGGACACCGCTCGCTCCAACAGTTTGCCGTACATCGACCGATCTGCGGTAGCATCCTGCTGCAGCATCTCGATGATCTCACGATACTGGTCCTGGCAGATGTTGGCCAGTTTCTGCCTGATGGCGGTGAGTCTATCGGGGTTCACGGGACCTTGCAGAGCGGAAGTGTCGAAGGTGGTGTCGAGTCTGAAGCTATCGGCAGCGCTGGCCATGGACTCTCCTCCGAGGGGGTCGCCGGGGAACGAGTGCGGAAACGACGGTTGATCCAGGTTGGCTTCGTCCCAGTCAAAGTCCTCGCCGAGGATGTCCACCTCTGTCGGAAAGTCTTCGGGCCGCTCGACCTCATCGAAGTCGGGCTCTTCTTCTTGTAGCAATTCATCGAGACCAGTGCCAAACTCGTCCTCCCCGAAACCCATATCCCCAAAGTCGCCAAAGTCTTGCCCAGTTTGGAAGTCTCCGAAACCATCCATCCCTGGAAAACCACCGGTGCCTTCCTCAGCAGTCACAAATTCTTCGTCGTTTTCCTGACCGAAATCGGCAAAACCAGCAGGCGTGCTGGCGGCAAACCCAGCTTCACCTCCGGGCGTCCTAGAGGTGGACAAAACATGAAGTCAAGAAAGAAAAAATTCTGTGTCTACGCAAACAGGTAGTCTTTAAACTTACGTGACCAGCACTGTTGGATAATTTGAATGGATCTGAGGTCAGATTTTTCATTTAGTGACCATCCCAATAGTAGGCCAGCAGACAAATTAACATTTTGAATAACAATTCAATTCATTATAATGACAAGTACATTATCAATTATGGCCAAATCAGGTTACTGGCAATGTTTGTTTTTTAGTCAGCTTGCTATCATATTGACTGTCACACCCCAACTCAATTAGCAATATTATATAACCTAATTATATTTGTGGAATCAGGTTTAGATCCTTTTATTAGTGGAGTGCCTGTATGGTAAAACCTCGAAATAAACCAAATCAGAATGATTTTTTTAGATTGTGGCGGGATTATCTTTTTCATGCTAAAAATGAAAATCTTTACCCACTATTTTCTTGTTCTTTTGATTTTTACATTATCTTAACACAAAATTAACATATAAATTTATCATTTAAAGTAAGCTTTTATTGCCTTATATCCATATTTTTTATTAATTAAAAAAATAACAATTCTGGAAAAGCTTTACAGTATATGTACTAAGGTAGTAAACACTTCATTTTCACAGATTATTGATTTTCGGCCCCCGTGTTGGATACAAAATTGTTTTTTCAAAAGTAAAGGGGGTGTTGTGATCCATCATATCATACTGTACTTTTCACCATTTAAATGCCGCAATCCGTTTTTCTTTCTCATGATAAATCATGATAGTTTAAATTTGAAGGTAGTGTTGTGGCCCGTCGTTAAAAACTAGTTTTTTACACTGGTTTCAACTATGCAACTAATTTTAAACTAGGACATTCTGTTTTTGAAATGTTGAAATTTTTCTCTTTAAAACTTTAAAAAATGTCAATATTTTAAAAACAAAATTACAAAATCAAAAATGGGTTGCATACCTGAAATCAGCGTAAAAAACTAGTTATAAATGATGCCTCCAAATTCAAAATAATGTGGTTGATTTCAAAATGGCAGATCAAAGATAGCGGCCGAAAAATTGACTTTGTCAAAATTAAGTTAACATGGATCGACAATGAGAAATTGGAGTCACAATCAGCTTAATATCGTGAATATGGCCATAATTTGCATCATACTCTGTTAAAATCTTATAAAATAAAATAACTAAAGAATATAATATCTTGAGAGAGAAATGAGATTTCAAAAAACAGATTGCGACATTTTAATTGGTGAATAAATATAGATTGATATGATGTCACAACAGCCCCTTTACTTTTGAAATAGTTATTTGGGTGTTGAGTGAGTAAAGTACAACATTGTCTCACGAGTGGGGCAAAAATTGTTCATGAGGGAGACAATGTGCTTTACTCTTGAAATACTCACAATATTTTTCTCTCACCTGCAATAGCCAACTATAACTATCAATAACTATGAAACTATCATAACTATAAAAAATGTATTTTACTAACTTAGTAAGTAGTAAAAATATTCATTTTGTTTCTTTCTGTTATGGCCCCTGCCTCCAGGTAACTGCAACCATGCATGCACCAGCGATCAGCTGATTATTGCAACGTTCTTACATGCTTGATTCTTAGGCCTTGTTTGCACGACGACCAGACAGTAGGACAGTAGAAAAAAATTCTTTTGTTCTCTTTTGTTTAAAGGTGTTACTGTCCACTGTACTGGGCGTCGTGCAAACAGGCCCTTAGACGTTCTCACAGCTGATTGTTGTTATGTTAATCTTACTTGACTATTCCTACCACTAAATCAGCTGTTAGCACCTGCATTCGTTGAGCTGCAGCATATTTGAATGTGTACATTGGAATTTGAAGGCGCTCTAATTTTTGAACTATTGATTTCACTTCATAGGTTTACTTTGTCTCCTGCCGAGAGTCGAAGTAATGACTTTATTCCCGCTGGGAGGCAAAATATTATTTTACTCATCTATTTATTACAAGGAGTAAAACGGGTCTAAACATCACAGGTGGGAGAAAAATATTTTGATTTCAATTATGGCGGATCAAGATGGTAGCAGAAAATTAATACTCAGTGAAAATGAAGTATTTACCACCCAAAAACATATAAAGCTTGTCCATATTTTTTTTATAAAAAATAAGGATATCAGGCAATAAATGTTGCCTGATCAGAATCATATATGTAATTTAAATGGTAAATATATATATATGATTCTGTTAATTTTGTCTTAATCAAAAGCACAACAAAATAATGGGTAAAGATTTCCATTTATAGAATTTAAAAGATCATCCCACTTACCTTAAGTTATCTTATCTTTTTATATTTTTATTGGATGTAAATATTTTTATATTTCTTCAACATGATAAAATAATAAGAGTTAAATAGTTAGAGAAGAAAATTTTAAGTAGTAAATATATTGGGAAATTATATTTTTAAAGTTTACTCTACATTTTATAGAACAGGAACATTTTAAGTAGTTCAAATAGTTTTATGGTGTATGCAAGTAAAACTACTAATTGACTAGGTCGCCATTTCAAATAATGTATCTAATGTATTCTACTGCATTATTCAGGTTCAAATAAACTCTCACTGGGTCATGGCCAGTCCAACATAACCAAAATTTTATATTTAGGACACAACACACAAGTTTTTAATTTTGGACACAACGGCACTTGGACACAATGAAAAACTTCCAACCAAACATTTTTGTTCCAATCATCGACATACAACCAGGTGTGTATGGTGCTGTACCACTCTCTAACTCAACATAGGCAGTAGGGAAACAATGGCTTTTCCACTTCTTAATGAGCTAGCAACATGAAATTTGGAACGAATATACTTTGGGTGGCCCATGCCAAGATAAATTATTCAAAACTTTAACAGTAGATTTGACAGGTTGAAGGTTTAGCTAAGTTTTTGAAAGACTTTAAGAATCAATTACAACTGAAATCAAGAAACTTACAAACTTTCTGTGGCGACTGTTTTCTAGGTTTTGATTTTTCTTAATGTTTGAAATATTGTAAGTACAAAAAAGAAGCTTAAACTATGAAATTTAAATTTAAAAAACTTTACACAGTCATCAAATGACAATGACAATGGGGCTAATTAACTACAACATAATTAAATAAAATAAACTGTTTGATTTCACTAGGTTTAGTTCTGAGCAGCTTTTCCTGTTGAGAGTGGATCATAAGTTGCCCTCCACCACCCCCCTCCCTCAAACAGTGATAAACACAAGGAATCTTAGCCACCTAATTATCACGGTGAACTTTGTACTTCAGATATCCCAAAGTCTAAACAGACACCTAATAGTCAGTACCTTGCTTTAAATATTTGCTATGGACAAAAACATACTTCTTGAATAGAGCCTCTTGCTTTATACCGGGTGTCTGACCTAAAGTGAACCCATAGCTTTTTTATTATAAATCTGGCAAAGGTTTTTTAAAGGGAGACCACCCTTCTTTTAAGATGATTTTGGACTGACTTTAAAATTTATGAATATGGCTGTCATTTTCCAACATGGCGGTCAACTTTGATTTTTAATGGAACACCCTGTATTTTCTAGTGTTTGTGGATTCAGCGCTTGATTTTGAGAAGAACTGATTCTTTGGTCTTTTTCTAATACCCAATGGTTAATCAGCATTGGTTGTGAGCAGTTAGTCAGATTTTTTACTGGGAAATTGTCAGTAGTTTTTTAATTGGCTTTTGCCATTGGTAAATTAAATAAAATAAGATGATTAAAACTGGTTGGGATAATAAAACATTTCAGAGTATAATAGAGCCTTAAAACGAGATTTTATTTGAAAATCCATTATACAACAATTTTTAGGCGAGATTTACTCATGAAAATGAATTGTTTTGAATATCTTGTGCTTCATGAGAAGTGCATGGGACAGCACAAAACTGGACACAGAGCATTTCAAATGGGAAAAATCAAACTTTACTGCTCATGTCTCCTTAGGGCAGTGACACATGGGGCGATTTTTATCGCGGCGGCAACAAAATTGCCGCTGCCTTCGTTTTCGCAAATGGATCACAGCAATCCACAGGTATTCCTACTGCCCTGAGAGCAAGCATCTATTTAAATCTATACACTAATGCAAAAATGACAGCAGCGGCAGTTTCGCCACCGCGATAAAGATCGTCCTGTCTGCCACAGCCCTTAGGGTCTGCACCATTCTAGTTTAAACCAGGTTTGAGGTAATCTAGATTAAGGTGATTTAAAAGTTAAATCAGCTGATTGAGTTCATTGTTATTATTTGGTTAAAACTTTATCTATTTAACTAACTTTTAAACTTAAAATTAGATAAACATAGTTTAAACCAGAATGGTGCAAACGGCCCTTAACCACTGGGTGTAAGAAAAAATGTCAAAGAATCAATTGTTCTTAAAATTAGGCGTAGAATCCAAAAACGCTATAAAATAGTGTGCTCCGTAAAAAAAATCACAGTTGTCCGCCATATTGGAAAATGACAACCATTTTTCTTTAATCTTGAAGTGACTCCAAAAAAAAGCTTTAAAAATAAAGGGGGGTACCCCAAAAGTAGTTCTTTTTCCGATTTATAATGAAAAAGTTAGATATAAACATTTAATTTAGATCAAGAAGTGGAGAAATAATTAAAAATTACAAGGCTCTTACCAGTCATAATCAATAAATTTACAAAAGGTGTAAATGTATATGACGAAATACAAGTTTATCCTTAGTGGCACGCACAAATTAAAGAAGAGGAAGAACTTAAGAATTACAAAATATAGTTTTAATTTTTATGGAACTAATAAAAATTCTGTAGTGAAGGAAGTTGATGAGTGCTCCTATTACGAAAATGAAAACAGATTTGGGAAAATTAAAATGAAAAAGAAAAAATGTAATAAGGCTATAGAGGATATTAAAAATAGTGCTATCATCTCTTTATTTTCCCAAAACACAAGTTCTGAAAGAAATTAAAAGCTTCCAATCAACTCAAGAAATCCAAAGACTTCAAAACTAACCCAAACAAAAGCATAATTAATAACGTGACTGGAATCCGCATCAACTAAGAGCCTAAATATTTTTGTCATGCCTGCCAACCCCAAAAAAAATGAAAATATTTTTTGGCTAGTTTAATATTTGACCCAGATGAATAGAACAAAAGCAGCTGGTTCCAACCCCCGGCAGCTGGTAAAAACCCCGTCATCACGGAACAGCAGATGTCAGCAGATGTCGGTAGATACGTCATCAAATTGCTTCTTCAATTGTGTTTTAGTTCAGAAATCACAGTTGAACGTATTAATGAATACATCACTGTAACGTCACAAGAGAAATCACTAGTTGAGGAACCACCTATTTTTTCTATTCATTTTGATATTTAACTATGCATACACTCGCAAACACTCAAAGATTACGTGCAAGTGATAAAAGCAGGTGATCCAAAAAATATATATATATTTCTTCTCTTACAGAGGTTTTAATTTAAAATTACCGAACAAAATACTATTTTTATAAATACAAAACACTTCAACTAGTTACAGTTAAGAGGAACATTTTCTCCAAAAAAGGCATCGTCACTTGTCACACCGGCCGCTTTTCTCGTGTCGTGACTGACTTCTGGCTAAAATCAACAAACTCTTCATACTCGTATCCAGGGGTTCGGAATCCTTTAGCCACGTGGCTACGTCTTTGTTTTTGTTTCCGACGCCCGGCAGGTCATCAGGCGGACATTTATCTGCAGGTCGTGTTTTTTTGGTCCTTGAAGTCCCCGGACCGGAGGGAGGACCTGGGGAGTCGTTGTCACAAGGAGTCGGTTTCAATTTAGAGGAGGAATCCGGTTTGACCGGAGCCCGGGGAGCATCGAGATCAAAGAAAGGAATGTCAATATCGGACACGTCGGACAAATCCTGTTGCAGCATCTCCTCCAGACGCTGTTCCTCACTCGTCACTCCTTTCACATCTTCTAAAATTTTACGATACTGATCATTGCAGATGGTCACTAATTTTTCTCTGACGGCGTTCAATTTCTCCGGACGTAACGGGAACTTCAAAGCCGACAAGTCGAACTCCATTTGAGCCAAATCTTCATATCCGCCGGGCTGATCACAATCCATCACTGAGTCGGGACTGGCCGACGCCCTGAAAACAAGATTACTCAATTCACTACTAAACAAATAAAGAAAATTTGCATTTTCAATCACCTTTATTCAAAAATATACAATCACAAGTATCATTTATATAATATTGATATACACTTTTTCTTATAATGCATACAATACAAATTTGAACAGTTCAGCTTTTGTTCTTCAATATACTTCCCGCTTTCAACACATCGTACTAAATTAATAGTACATTTTTACATTTAAACAAGTACATTCTTGCTCTAGTTCAGATACAAAAAAGTTTCGGATAAAAATACAGTTATTAAACTTTAGCAACTGTTAACTTATTCGCCGAATTCAGTATATGAGGACTTCAGAAGTCTGGAGGTTATGCTTGAATCAATAGATTGATAACTTAAAAAAAATTTACTTAATAAACGGTATTGGCAAACTGAAACATACTTTCTCCCGTAAAGCCATTTAAAGCAAGAAAACCTACGATGAAATAAAACCAATTACAATTCTCTCACAAATACATAGTACCAGATTTAATCAAAATCGGTTAGTAACTGATGGAGAAATCATTTTTGAAATATTTGCCATAGCATCAGCATTAGACAACATACTGCATTTACCACTAAACAAAAATATCAATCATCTTCGGATTCAGTTGTCATACCTTTATAATTCAAAATACTAGATTACTCAATTTCTCAAGCCAAATTTAATGCATAATATTTTTTTTCTACACAATACAAACAAGAATATATCTATAGTGAAGGAATTATTCAGTGTTAACAGCAATGATTTAAAATTTCACATCACACACTTGTATAAGATTTTACTTCCAACAATGAATATATTTTCCTATCGCTATTTTGTGACGACTTTCTAGCAAAAGGAACAAAATTGATTTTCCTAACAACTCAAGAAGTCGTCTCAGACTTATGCCAGAGGAGTCGCTTTAGTCTGGCCATTGGGTCTATTCAGTCCGACTGGGATGGTGGCGTGACCTGTAATCCATCTACTTGGAAGTTACTAATTGTGGATGGTTATGAGCGGAGGCTTGTGGACATGGTGTTCCGTAGTGGGGATTAAAGTCCGCACTATTGAATACTACGTTTATAGGACCGTCCTCATAATTAGACTACTTCGTAAATTGTAAACCAGGTGAAATTGTGATTTGGATCCCACGTTGAAATCTAGGTTCCTTAGTTGCCATTGGCTGTTGGACTATTAATTAACAGCCTGTTGGACTAAGAAATATGTCAGCCTTAGTCAGTAACAAGGCTACAAGATCGCGTCACAATTATGTAAAAAGTTTGTTATTTCACCATATGACTCTAGAAAGAATTTGTGTTATTTTTTATTGGATAGAAAGTGTTGATAGAGCATTCCGTGTTTTTGATAGGTTAAATAAATAATGGAAAACTTACTAAAGTTCGCGCACGAAAATCCCGACCATTTAAAAAACAACTTGTGTGAGAGAGATGGATAGTAAATGAATAAATTTTTTTGTACTTGTCTGCTTTCCTATTGGATGATAATTTGGTTTTTTGTTGTTTTTTTTTATTTCTCTTGCAATGTTTTGTCTTCTGCTAGATAGTGACTCTTAATCCTGTAAGTTACACCAGTCATATCGTTAATATTGAAAGAGAATAATTTTAATTTTACACCAATTATCCTGTGCAGTGTTGAAAGAATTTCAAATTTAGTTTTGGCTAATAATTAAAAACCCTTTTAAAGTTAATGTGGTTTTAACGTTTGACTTGGTTTTTTATTTAATGGGAAATCATAACCACTTCCCATAAACTTTTTCTGAAACGGTCAAACATTTCATTCGTCAATTTGCCCTTTTGTTTTTCATCATTTAATATTTGAAATTAATTGACGCTGTATAATATCATAAGGTGTACTAGTTTTTATACCACACTGATAACTTGTTTATATTTTAGTGGTAAAATTAAATCACACATATTTACTAACTACAGGAAATAGACACGACGGTAGAAATGCAAAACATGCAAAACAGGAAAACGACGATAAAATATTTAAAAGACGTGAGTGGCAGTAAAAATAATGACTAGTAAACCGATGGTGGGTTAAGGACAAGTAACTTTATGAAAAATAAATATCCTACTTCTTTTGTTATATGCAAAGGGCATTTTACTGCAAAGGGCATTTTACTAATACTTATGGGGAATTTCCTATACCTCTCAGGCCCCCAGTCATTGCAGACCTGCCCAAAGGATGATTCCTGGGTGCGCCACTGATGGATGCAAAATTATCCCTAACTTTAGCAGACAAATGAGTAGGAACCAGTTTTGCTTTGCAGGACCAACCCTCAACAAATACTCAAGCAGGATAATAGATATTTAGGAGAAATTCTATCTCCATCCTCGTTAAGGAAAAAAAATAAGATTCCTGATTATTCAATCTGCTTGACTAATTCAACATTTTGTATTGATATTACTTTATTTATGTTTTTATTTGTTTAAATTGTTATCCATTGTTGTTTTTGGATGTTTATTTCTGTTGAAATTTTAATTGTTTTTGTTGATGTTCAATTTAACTTAATATGTTAATTGTTATTTATTGTCAATCAAACATTAATTATTAATTGTTCTATTGTTATACACAAGTGTTTATCTACATTTTTTCTCTAAACATTAGGACTGGCCTCAAAGCATGTACAATCAAAATTATGATTGTCATGTAAATTTTCTAGCCCCACGTGAGCGTCTTGCACTTGGGGAAATGTAATATGTAATTGTAAAAGTTTTAAAAAATAAAGAGTTTTGAATTGAATTTAATTATTATTTAGTATATAGTTATCGCCTGGATACTAGATTGAACTGTTTCAACATTGTTCAACGAGGAACGGACCCAAGCCAAATCGTAGCTGTAAAGGGCGTGGATTTAGACTGCTTTGGTTCGCCGCAGTCTGCTGGTTGTAACACCACCGATCCTTCGAAATCACACTCTACTTCGGATCTGGGGTTCTGATTTTTCTCAGTGTCTGACTTGCCATTATTACAGAGGGCTGGGGCTGTTCTGAAACAAATGAGATTTAAAATTGTGGAGCCAGGAATTGGAAATAAAATTTGTAAATTGTAATTCACAAAAAATTTTAGGTGAAAATTATGCATGAGTGTGGGTCCGGGAGTTTTCCCGGTGAAATTTTTAAAAAATACAATCGTCAACTCGAATTTTAGGCAATCTGGAGGTGCAACAACACATAGTGCAACACCACAAATCCAAAGTAATTGTAGGCTAGCCCTGGGAATTTCAGTAAAATACCCCTTATTACACATCAAAATAAATAGGATATTAATCTTGTTAAAGTGAACCTCTATCTGGCTATCGGTTAATAGGCGCAACTGCTTTTTACAGTCATTCATGCCATTCCCTAAGTAAAATGCACTCCGGTCATTCACCCGATTGTTTTCACTGCCGTTTACAATTTTCTTAAAACAAGTTTGGCATTTAATTAAATTTGATTAAAATATCCACGTGATGATCGTTTTTGCAGCTGTTGGCAGGGTTTGCAAATTTACTCTTGATTCCGTCCCACAATTTCCCAAAGTAAAAGTAGATTCCGTCCGAAATAGGAATGATAATTTTCCCAAAAATATCAGGACTACCTAATCTTTATTTTAAATGGATGTAAAACAAAAAAATAAGTTGATACTATTAATAGTTTTTTAAATATTCTGATAGTGATAAAACTGCAGGCAAAACTTATACTTGCATCTGTGTGAATTTATCATTTTCCTTTCAATTTTGGGGAAGGGGAGGTATATTTCCATATTCCCTCCTAGGTGCGCCCCTTGCTTGAAAAATATACAAGAAAATTTAATAATAGTGAATAAAATCTGATATAACAAACCTAATATTATGACAATTTCCTTGACTTCATGTTTTAAAGTATCCCGTAATATTATCTGTCATTACACAAAAAGAAACCCTAATGTTACATATTCCCTGATAACAAACTTTTGTATTCAGGCCTTTCGGATTCATTATATCAAGGTATTTATACAAAATTCTATATCACATTTTTTTATGAGATGTAGTAAAAACCGCAGTTATTTAAAAATCAATGTCAGAAAAGGCATTTTGCATCCGATTGTCGTGACTGATGAAAAGTCGTTTATCACTCGTTCAAATCTTTTTTAACATGATAAACGGCCACCAAAAACCTGCGATCGTAGAAATTTCACAAATTAAAGTACTATCACTATTGCCCCTTTCAGCCGAATGCCTCGTTCGTTATTTCTCTCACTAATCTGTTATCACATTTTACGGCTCTGCTCATATGATATGTTTCATACCCCACGCCGATTACCTGTGATCGATAAAATGCCCCTGTCCCGATAATTTTCCAAAGTAAATGAGATTTTGTCTAGATTTTAGGGTCCTTCCATTTTTATCCTCTTTTCAAATATGACAATATTACAATATGACCCTAAATTTTTCAGAAATATATTTTCTTCATGCACTTTAAAATGCACTTCAAGGCATGTTGGTCGAAGAATCCAATTAATCAATCAATTCGTCACAGTGCCGGCAAAGCACACAGTATTGGTCGTCCTCTGAATTCGCGCCCCCTGCTCTTGCACCGCTGGCGTGGGCCACTCCTGCCAACCCCTAGGTACACCACTGGCATACTCTCGTTACCATGGATCTTCAAACACAAGGGTTTAACAACCACGGACTGTTTGGGACCAATGTCCCAGGTCTCCTGTATACGCAGAACCTGTCCTGACCTGAAGGTTACTAACTAGAAACCAAGTGGTAAGCTAGCTGAAATCACGCATGACAATTGCAAAGGGCATTAATTAAATCGACGTGTTGAACAGCACGAAAAGTAATTGCCCTTATTACTATAATCAACTAAAACAATCAATTGAGTAAGATTCTGGACCCGAGTTCTGATCTGCCAGTCAAGGTCTGTCGCGATGGATTCACATGGACGACTCTAGTAAAATTGACCGCACATTTCAAGAACCAGGAATAGAAAAACCTCTCACTTGTCTACCGAGATCCCTCAAAACTTCCCCTGTCCTAGAAAAGGGACAGAGAGGAGATAAACAGCTGATTAACAGTAGCTGTAACTGTGTGACATAGCATCACTGTCACTGGCTGGCCGTCTGCTGTCAATTTAGCTGTCACATTACATCAAGGCGATGACAATATATTGCTCGTTTACAAACACAACACCGACAATGTTTATTATTGCCGAAAACGGGTTTTGATGCTCAAAGGACAAGTGTGCAGGCAGATGTTCACAACAAGGGACAAAAGTATTTAAACTAAAGTTTTATAACATCGACTTCATGCCGACACTCTAGTCTGTGGCACCGGCGAGAGAGGTTAAGCTTAATTGGTTTATGGGCTATCAGCAATGGTTGGCAGTGCACCTAGAGTGATTTAGGTTATACTCCACGGTAATAACCAATACTCACAAACTGCTCAGTGTCGACCAATAAAAGTGTAGGTTAGGCCTACGACAAGTATAGGCTTAGGCTAGGGGCGTATACCTGGTTTCTCCTACACCAGGAAGCTTTTGCCCTTTTATGATTATGCTTAACTTAATTGGACATAAGAAAGCACCTTCTTTTAGCCAATAATTGATAAATTTATAACCCCCTTCACATTTGACCTGTTAAGAAGATTCTCAAGATTAGATTTAAATTAAATATTTAAGTGTCCAATCAATCCTGTCCTCCCACAATCATCTTACTACAATTGGCAAATTATGTTATAAGGCCTGTACTAAAAGGTGAACCTGAAATTGATTATACATTTCACTGATCCTACCGTAACCACTAGCTTAGGCTTAACACGTTGAGTGCGGCATGACGCAGCGTATGCGTCATGTGATCGCGGCGCGCGGGGCGGATGACGCAGATGTCACGTCACCATGCAGCGCTCGGCTTATTGGTTCAGTGTGAGCTCAGCTCTTGTCGGAGGTCGACTATACGCTGTCCGCTCCTTGTATACATACCACTTGTTAGTCGGGCGGCGTCAGTTTCCCGGGCCGTGCATTTTATATATATGTACATAAATATAAAAGTTATATATATGTATATGAAGTAAAATTTTTTATAGAAATATAAAATATAAGTTTTTATTTTCTTATTTTACACCTTCTCAGTTTATATATAACTATTTTACATTTGAGAAGTTTAGTAATAACTATATACGAACTTGAAAATGTTGACCAAAATTTTTCATTTTTGTATTTTTTACTGTAATATTAGTTTTTCTCCTAAATTAAAGTTTGTAAACAACTTTTGTGGGTTACTACTGAGTAAACCAATGTTTTCATAGTGATTGTTCAAAAGTATTACGTCAGAGGGGTCAGCGACCTACTCCCAGGATGACGCACACGTCGCGTCACGGAAATGACGTCATCGCAAAGCCGGAAATAGCGGTTCTGGTGACTTTTTTAGCTGTTATTAGTGTTTTAGCAGCCTTTTTGATAAGTTTTTGCAAAAAAGTATATCCGCATTTTTGAAAACCCAAGGACTTATTTTGCCGCAGCCAACGTGTTAATACAGTTGGCTCTCCATAGTGTGGCACTTAGTAAAACAGGTACTAAGCCAAGTGTCAGTTTGGGGATGACTAAATATCAATATGTCAAACGATAGGCAGTATATGGGATTTTTTATTAATAGAAACAATCAAAATACAGGTTGAGCATGTTCATTTAAATGTGTATTTATCAAATACCATAAATTACCAAATTATTGCACACCTATTTCATTAACTTTATCATGATTTAGGTCCCAATTAATATCACTAGACAAAATATTTGGTAGTCTTTGAATGTTAGCTGAGTGAGCATGACAGTCCATGCCGAACTTTACAGTGTAGAAGTATCGAGTGTCAAACTACTGAGAATCTACTGTGTCTCAAATGAAATCAAAGCCACTGGCCCCTTCTTCAGAGAGTAGGGGCTACACATTTCGGATAGTCCCTACTATCTGAAGAAGGAACCAGTGGCTTTGAAAACTATTTTTTTATCTTATGCTTTTTTGTGTGCTATCCAGCAGTCTTATCCACCAGGTAAGCCTACCGATTCCCCTATCCTACCCTCAACTCAGGCCTAGAGCCCAGACTTCACCAAAATGATGTATCTCGAATATATTTTACTCCACTCCTGTACCTCGGACGTTCGCCCGCTGCCAATATCCCTTCTCGCCTCTCTTCGAACCAGGAGTCGAAGTTGCGGTCGGCGGGCATCGGCGGACACTGTATGGGGGGGTCCATCGCGTTGCTCCTCTCCATCATCTCCATCTCCTCTCTTGTCGGAACCTGGAAGCCTTCGATCCCTCCGAACGCCAACTCGAAAGTGTCATCCGTGTTGGACGACCTGTAAACAAAATTGTTCATTGTATGGTTGTTTAGGAACATGACTCGATAAAAAAACAGAAAATGTTGTTAAGACTCTTTGTAACAATTCTTTATTGTAAGGTTTCTCCTTCCGCCCAGTGGGATCCTAACTGGCTTTTGTTAGTTTAGGTACCAATACTGGGTACAGTATCGGAAATTGTCATGATTGGGGGCAGTGTTGTTAAGACTCTTTACAACATTCTTTGTTCTAAGGTTTGACCTTCTCCCAGTGGGATCCTAACTGGCTTTTGCTAGTTTAGTTACCAATACTGGGTACAGTATCGGAAGTTGTCATGATTGGAGGCAGTGTTGTTGCTGTCTTTCAGCAAACAATTCAATTCTTAACATTATTCGATGTACTTTGACACTAATCATTGTACTTACGAATGTACACATACACATAATGAATGAAGAATTATTGTCTATTGTCTATTGTCCAAACAACTTCAGTTCACAGACATTTTCCCCCTCACAGGGAGCAACAAAATAAATTTTTGCCATCCAATTATTAATGTGCCATTATTGCCATTAAACATGGGACGATTTTGGATTATCTGGTGAAAGAACTCTTATAATATATTAATATATGATATAATTTAAGCTCCTCTTAATAGTCACCACTCTTTTAAATATTCATGACTTTTTTTACTAGACCAATAAAATTCTATTACAAATTAAAATGACTAAACAATCATTAATATATCTAAACTGGGTATAAAGTATAAATTAACAACATGTTTTTATAATTTTCACATAATAATCTACACTCTGGTATTCTGAATTCAAATTTTAGGAAAAAAAATACAAAAATTGGTACCGGTATACTATACAAAATCTTTAAAGAATATATTCTACAGGAAAAAATAAATGATTAATCATATATTCTAAAGAATACATCCATATCTCCTGGAAGTATGAGTCATAGAATCAAAATTGAAGATCAATAATTCAAAATCTACATCACATATTACTGTTCAAATAGCAGCTGCATAACTCACACATATGTATGCTCTGGACTTTCTCTAATCCTGTAGGGGAAAAAATAATTAATAAGAGTAAAATATATATATATATATGTTAAACAGATAACAATAACATCCTTAATTTAAAAAGTCAAAGCCTCGAGTGAAAAATTCCTTGCTTTGAAAATGCCTTTAGAAATAGGATAATAGGCTGCAGTACTAGGCTGAATTCATAAATGGTAAAAGTCTAAATGAAAATACCTTGATTTCCCCAACAGCCTAGAAGGAGAATAAATAAAATCCAATTGGCATGACGGAAGAAATTATGAAATGACTTTATTTCAGCATATTATCTCTTTCTAAAATTCAAATCAAATCAAAAAATTTTTTATTTGTCACCATAAATTTACAGCCAGGATTAACCAGGATTTACGAGGATTATTAATTTATGTATCCTTTATATCACCTGAAATCACTTATCAAAGTACATTATTTACAACAGGAATCAAAACAATGATGGGCGTGAACAACAACAACAGGTTTGACAACAATGTAAAGGAATAAGGAAGGTCCAATATGAAACATAGGAAGGAAGGTTGAAGGTTAGGATATGGTTACCAATAGGTTTGATTTATTTAAAGCACAACAGTATTGGAGATGAGGACATTTACAAATATTTTCTCTGCCTTTCAATCCCTGCGGGATTAGATTGCTATGAGAAAAACCTTGAAAGAGAACTGCAGATTAAATTTAGTATTGAGAAAAACCGGAGGAGAATTTTGGGAAGAAGGAAGTGAGAAGTTTGGGAATAGGAGTGGTTAAGGCCATTTTAGTCCGATTTGTTTTATATATATAAAGTAACGTCCCAGAGGAAGATCTGACACAGCTTCCTGCAACTGACGTTTTGTAAAATATCATTCTTTATTAATTCATATGGGTGTTTATCACGACCTGTGCTAGTGGACAATGGCATGAAAGTTGTAACAAAACCTAAAATGTCGGTCTGAAACAGCCACTTGAGGAAAAACTGATGGGAAGGCAGTGATCCAATTTGAAAAACATTTTAGCGTTGATTTTATTTATTTGAAGTTATTTGGCGGGTAAACATTCTTTAATCGTTTTAAATAACTCTTTTTAATGGACTACGGTACTGTTGTCATGAGCATTATTTTAAATTGCACTGAATTCCAAAGAATGTATATCGGTCGGTTGAAAGTTGCTCTTCAGAGTTTCACGGGATTTTACACAAAATGAGTTCTTAACTAAATAAATATATTTACCCAACAATTCCATTTGCCCACTTTAAATAAGTTTGGTAAGACTTTACTTAAAATTGAATGACTAAAAACTGTATTTTGGAAATAAATGTTATGAGACAACTCTAGTAAGGTCTTCACGCAGAAGGTTTTTACAAGGCCTAATTAAATTTTAAATAAATTAATGTATTGATTTTTATTTTTATGTAAGTAAAAATCCTTACATTTCGAGACCGAACGGAGTGTGTTGTGTAACGGCAGGTGTTGCAGCCGGTTGTGCTGGCATTGGTGTGGCTTGCCGAGTGTTCATGGGTGTCATGCCAGGAGGAGGGGTCACGGGGCTCCTCTGAGGCGTTTGGGTTCTTCTCGGGGGCGGGGTCGTCAGGAATTGAGGGGGTCGCTTGAGGACGGTGGGGGGTCGTTGGTACGGCTGTGGACAGGGAGGGGGGCTGGGGGGGCCTCGGGGCTCTCTCCCGGCCGCTATCGGGATCCTCGAGCCGGCGCTGTAGGGCGGCGCCACCGGCGGAAAGTGAGGTGAACACGCGCGTCCTGCGGGCGGCCTGGAGGGGATTCCAGACGCCGGGGTCGTCTGCGCCCTCGCAGGATAACTGGGGGGAAGGACCTGTGGCATCGGAGGGGGAGTGCGGGGGATGTAGCGGGGCTGACCTACCCTACCGTACCCTGAGGATCGCGCCCGTGGCGTGGACCCCAGCGCAGGGCCCGGGGGACAGTTGAGCGGTCTCGGCACCGGCGGTGGCGTCGTCAAGTTCCTCGGTGTGCAGGGGTTGCTCCTCTGCGGACAGGGGTTGGGCGGGGCTCGGATGGGGTCCACGTAGGGCGTGGAGGGCGAAGACTGCGGCTGGTTCGCCTGCATCTCCTCGTACATGTTCACCAGGGTGTCCACTCGCTCGGCGTAGGTCGCCGCCAACTCTCCCAGTTTGACAAAGTCCGCCTCCAAATCCTTGGCGTCCATCGGTGGAGGGCCCTGTCGCCCGGCTTTAGTCTTTCCGGGTTTCCGACGATGCTCGGGTTCGTGACGATGCTGATGTCCCTCCACTTGGCGTAGTTCTTCGATACTCTCCCGAGTCATAGTCAACAGCTGCTGAATATACTTCTTCATTCCATCTCCGAGTCCGCCTTTGTTCACTTGACGTAACAAATTGTCGACGAGTTGTTGTTGCGAAGGGGTGATGTGCGCTGGGGGACTCAGGTACGCGGAGCTAGGAGGTGACGGCCTCGACCTTCCGGCGAGAATTTCGCTCACTTTCACCGTAATGTGGACATCTCCCGAGGGATCTTTATCGACCAGCACATCCGGATGGTTCCCGTCCTCATGGTTCCGGCCTGACTTCGGTCGTCTCCTGGGGCCGCCCTCTATCGTGATTTCTTCTTGCGAAACCACCCTTCGGACCGGCATGTTTTCTGGGCAGGCAGCAAGATTCAATATTGGAGGAGAAGAATCGTCTGTTTGGATTTCTTTTGATGACTGACCTAAAACAAAAAATACATTAAAGATTGAATTATGATGAAATTGTTTGTGATAAAAAATAAACAAAACAAACTTATTTTTTTATTTTTGCAGTCAATGATTGAGGGTTGTTGATGACTCTTTTATTTATGAGCAAAAACTTTTTTTTAATTTTTGCCAATCACTGATTGAGCTAACTCATCAAATTAATAACAATCACAATTGCGAACTAACATTAATATTAATAATTGAGATACCTTTGAATCGCTTACAAGATCCAAAGAAAGAAAGAATTTAGTGTGATAAAATCTCAAGACTCCATATTATATCTGTTTTAAAATATACCAAGATAAGTTTATTGGCTTATCATTTACAGTTTTGGAAATTTTGATAAAGCTTAACGCATAATTAATTTTTAGAGAGCAGTATTAATCTTTAACATCAGTTTGTTACTAGCCTAATGGTTAGCACCATAGACACCAGTTCAAGACGTCGCGAGATAGATTCCTGGCATGCTTGATCAAATTTAAAGGGCTCTGACTGCTTTCCTATAAAAATGCCATTGGCATGTTCAACAAAAACGACTGGGTTTTCCATTCATTTCAATTCTTACAAAGATGACTGATAAGGTTACCCTAAAAACTAGTGTAAAATTATATATAGGATTGCATCAAGTCCAACTCTCCTCACAACCTTGCTCAAATAAAACAGGCAAATGTTTTCCGCACAATCAAATTTGTTGAGTGTACTTTTTTTTTAGTGTAGTAGTTATTGATTTCTTATTTTAAGCTCTTGACAACGTCTATGTTCTGTGCTAGCATTGCTAGCTTTGTAAGAATGTTTGACAATAAAGTGATTATTATTATTATTATTATTATTTATTTTAACTATCGACTCGTATTCAATCCACTTATTTCGCTTTAACACGTTCAGCCCGACGTGCGCCACTGGTGGTACTCGACTGAATATTCCAACTTATTATAAGGACATTACAATAATCGGTAAACTGACCAAAAAGACGAAACTAACCCAAATCATACTTTTAACTAAATCTTAGAAATATACGTTAATAGCTAATTTGAGTGAAATTTATAAATTGTAGGTAATAGTGTACCACCGGTGGCACACGTTGTCCGGTAAGCATAGAGAAATAGCCACTTGCCGACATGCCAGCCAACGTGCGCCACCGGTGGTACACGCATGATTCGCCGATGGCGCGGCAGGCAGCAAAGTGGCGAACAATACACTATTAGTTATTGTAACTTCCATATGAGTAAAGCACTTCCCGGGTCTTCTTACATTTCTTCTTCTTGTCATTTTTGGCATTTTTATATCACTTTGATCTTTTTAACTTTTTTTTTAAAGTTTACACGTGTGCCACCCAAGGTGTGTCAACACAACCCTAAAATACAAACACACTAATGATATAACCCAACAAAGCTGTGAAAAAACACTGAATCAAATGGGAACAGTGCGCCACCGGTGGTACACGTTGGAGTTTTAGAAAGTTTGTGGTGCGCCACCGATGGCACACTTCGGGATTAAGGAAAGTACAAAAACTGACTGTTGACTTCCGTCGGGCTAAACGTGTTAGTATATATGAATTAAGAAGTATCATGTAAAACAAAGTCCACACTTGGCTACTAAGAAAACATTCACAGAAACTCACCTGTATTTCTTGTTTTACTATATTTTACTCCTTCAGGTAATTTCTCAAAAGCATCGTTTAACTTTTTCTGCTTTGATTCATTTCTTGCGAGGATATCCCTTTCACTGGAGTATACCCTTAGCTGGAAAAATTAATTCGAGTAAACTAACAGTATTACGAGTAAATATGAGGGAAAACGCAGCAGTATTCTAATTTAGGGAAACCAATAAGACAAAAATTACATGTTACTTGTCAAAAATAAATCTGAAATCAATTGAAAATCTGGCTCAACATGGTGGTTACAGTTGCATTTTAGATTGTTCGTTCATGATTGTTCACAGCAATACAGTGTGGATTGGGAAAGGCATTGATTTGCCGGTCCATTTATCATTGTTAGCTAATAAGTAACTAACATACAAATTCCTTTCTTTATTAAGTTTGACTCTGTAGGGAATTACCTTTCCTGTAGACCAATAACTTAACAATAACCCAAGCAGCCAGTGTCAACATTCTGCTAATACCAATGCTCTTATGACAATTTGTGAGTTAAACTATTGAAATATTTCATAATACACGGTTAGGCCTAAATTTAACAAGTACGCCTAACTTCAGAAATAAATATTTTCTTTAGAATACCTTTCTTACCTTTCCTTTGGTTTGACTGCTTATCACAGACTTTTCCCGAGATAATTTCTTAAAGTTTTGAATAAGTTGCTGGAAGTCTCTTTTAAGCTTCTCTTTTCTTAAAGCCTTCGCACTCCTTTCGTCGGTCCTCTTTTTCAGTTCATCAACAGATGGCTTGGAGGGTGGTAATTCTTCTACAGCATTAGACACAGGTTCTTCTTCTGTTTTCTTGAAGCAGGATTGAAATAGCTTAGTTTCAGTTTTTTTAGTTAGAATGTACTACAGTAGACTCCCTCTTATCCTGACACCTTTTAACCAGACGTCGGTTTAACCAGTACACTTCTCGGATGTGACATCTTTTTAATCCGACGATGTTTATTAACATATTGGTTTAACCGGACGTGACCGGCAGGAAATGGACCGTACCGCATTGATGAAAGATGGGAAAGATGACAGACAAGCAATCACAAGTCTAAATCAGAGTATTGGCTTGTACAGTGTGCTTTAGAGTTGTTTTTTTAACAAGTTTTAGGGAACATCAATTTAACCGGAAAGCCCGCTATCTGGATGGGTTTCAGTCCCGAGGTATGCAGATATGAGGGAGTCGAATGTAAGTATTCAATGGACATTTGCAACTGTAATCTTTAATTATTTTAATCGCTATAAGCTAACTATTTTGTACAACCTATTGTAAATCTGCGACTAATCGGAGATTTTCATTCATACTGACCTGAAATTTTTTTAAGTGATTTTAATTTTTGGAAATCACCATAAAATTTTCTTTGAACAAATGTCAAAATTAAAATTTGTCCTAAAATCATACAGGATTCTTAACTTTACATAAGGATACAAGATTGTGAGTGAAAAAATGTCCAAGTCATGTGTGGGAAGTTCATCTGAACAAAAATAGATAAGATTTCCAATATCCTCAGCGACTTCAATAAACTTTAATATTTACTGTCCAAAAACTATGATAAAGACATTATTAAGTTACCATAATTTTAAAAGAAAGAAAAATTCTTTAGAGCTAATATGTATTTGCAAAGTTCAAACTCACTTGTGGTGATCTCGAGTGGTGTGTTACCCTGACAGAGCTTTGTTGTTTACTTTCATAAACGTTTCCACCGTCAAAATAATTCAAAGTTCTGACACTCTGAGGTGAGCAAGAGCGGCTTCTTCCTTTTTTTCTTCTAGGCTCCTCAAAATTTATGACTTTTTCACTGCTGAGTCTAGATTCTGAAGAACAACGCCTTCTAAAAAAGATAATCACCCCCAAATTACTGAAATTGAAAATGTAGTTATTGATTCAAATGTTGGACTCAAGAGTCAAAGGATTAAATCGTTTACATCTGAAACATTTCCATCTGTAAGTCTATTTTATAACACTTTTAAGTACGGGAGCAAATCATACCACATTGGGACTGGCTCAATCTCTTTTAATTCTAGGATTTATTTCATCCAATACTATTCACATTTTATTTTACACTGTGCTATTCCCTTCTAGGCCTGGTCTCTTTTGTGACGATTTTTATTTAACATCAATTGGAAGCTTCTTTACAAAGAGCACTGAATGGTTTGTTATGAACAACTGATAGGATTTTTAACCCTGAAGCCAAAAGTCATATTTTTAAATACGAACGTGCGGAGTTTTATAGAAGTGGTAGGCCTACAACACATTAAAGCACGAATAGACCTTTTAAGAGAATATTTTAAACTCAAAAATATGTTGATCCTAAATCAAAAAAGATTCATCTCTCTACAAAGAAACTCATTACTTTCCTTTCAAATCTCTCTATCATAAATCTATTGGGTGACTTTTTTCAAAATCTACGAGACCATTGCAGATTACAAAAGAAACACCACGAAAAAACTGATCAACCCAACCACTCAGTGCTGCTAGTTTATTCAATTTGGAGAGAACAAATTACCACTGTGTGTTATGTATTCGAACCATAATAAACAAATAAAAATATATCATCCATATAATGATTTACTTACAGTTGTAATTCTCTTGGACTTCTATGGCAAGCGCACACAATATAGTCACAACTGCAATCTTTAGGCGAAGATTCACTCGAAATACTATCTTCTGGTTTGGTTGAAGATAAAACTGCTTCTGGTTTTTCTGGCGACTGATGTTTACTAGATTGATCTTTCTCTACGCCTTTCGAATCTTTCTTTTCAGGTTCAACTTTTTTAGGGCTTGTACGTTTTTGTGATTCTTGTGATCTGGAATTGTAGCCTGTCAAGTTGCTCGGAATCTCTTCCAAAACTCTCCTTGTTTCTGGTGGCTCTGTGATTTGTTGAGATGGTTTCGGAGGTCTGAAATATATTTGATTATTTAATTTCAAAATATTCAAGATAGGATATACTTTAAAAGGGACAGTAATCTGTCCCCATGCCACGGCTCAACAATTATTCCTGGCATTTTTTTTTGTCATATCTGATACTCTGCACAAGACCATTCATCAAATTCATCATTCATCATTACTTTTTACCAGTCATCATAGGCCCTACATTTTTTTTGTTTTAGATATCAATGCAAATTGAAGACAGATTTTTTAAATGAGTTCTATTTTCTTAGCAAAATCAAAAGTTAATGACGAATTTAAATACTAAATAAAAAATTTAAGAGCTAAATAGCTGAAATATCTCAGGACTCAAGAGGTGTCTTAAGTTTGACAGCTTTAAGAAAAAAATATGAATTAAATCAAATACGTCCTGTTTCATCACATTACTCTTGAACTAAACATCAGCCAACATTTTATTCTTTTTTATAAAGAATATTGAAAATTTAAGTCCATTTAAGGTTAAGTTCAAAAGTTTAAAATTCATTGATTGATAGTGTCAATAAAATTAGCCAAACAAAAATACTTCAGTGCAGTTTATGCCTTACTTTTATTTTTTCATAAAAAAAAGAGATTGGTAGGCTTTTTAAATTTGCAATCACCCCATTCGTGCTGACTATTGATCTGTGTAAGGACGCTAGCTAAGTTAGCAAAGAAAAAAGGTATACCGATTCAGTACAAGAATTAACCGTACAGTTAAAATTTGCTAAAGGCACGTTAATGCAAACTCACAGCACAGCTGCTGTGCTTCCAAATTTCAGCGCACTACTGATAAAGCCACTAACTCGCCGACCAAATCCATTTGATCAAAATTTTAACTTCAATTTATTTTAAAGAAATTATACCACAGCCACTAGTCACTAAGAAAAACAAATAAAGAATAGTTAATAAATTATTACAAATAAACCAAACTTTTAATACAACATTAGCGGCAAGCAGAAGGATTCAAAATGTTTACACAAACCTTCAAATGTGTCTTCTGCACGCGACGACCACTTTGGCTTTTGTATAATATAAGTGAAAATGAAAATGGGATGTAAAAGAACACAACTGTATACGTGTAATTTTTCAAACTTGACTGAAAATTTGGAAATGTTAATTGAAATTTTGTAGTGTAGATTGGTTAGTGCCAATGTAAACAGTGAACTAATGTAAATAGTGATTTAAATAATGAACTGTGAATTTATTAGGGGATGTCAGCTGATAATATTTATGACTGAATAAAATAAAAGAAAGATTAAATTAGTGAATCAAGGAAAATCCTATGAGTAAGATAATGATTTGAGACATATAATTTTGTGCTCATTTAAACCAAATTTTTGTTAGAGGAGTTGTTTCTCATTTCTGCTTTAGTTGGCAAATATGGTGGAGAATATACTGTGCTGACTTTTCCAAAAGTGTAATGAAGTTAAAATGATAATTAATTATATGTTTATTTTTTATTACATCAAGCAAATTAGACTTGTAGTGCCCAAAAATTTGGGGGAATCCTAGAAATCATTTTCACTTTGGAAATTCTAAATAAGTTTGAAACAAGTCTGCTAAGGATTCTGACTCGTGCTTAAATCTTGGGGGACAAAAAAACGCAACATTGGTGCTCTTTCCTCAATTTTGCGATTATCATTTAACTTTCCACCATACATAAATTAAATTTATTGTTTTTTATAAAGAGTAATCCAGTTTTGGTTATTGAATTTTAACAAAAAGCTTGAGATGAAACGACAGAACTGATCTTAATATTTAAATGTCATTTAATAGAAAATGTTATGTTCTTTAAAAAATTAACAGGGAAAAATTCTGTAGACTGCATAGTTTTTAAGTTTTAAACAACAAAAATAAAACTAGAGAATAAATAATTGATTGTTTTTGGTTTTTTAACTCCGATTTTATAAAACATTACCAAACTATATAAAAAAAATTAAACGAAAGACACTTCAAGACTTCAATCAAATCAATACTTACATAGGAACCAATATATTCTATAGAGGTTTTTTTAAGAAGACTACAAATAAATTTGAGTATTGATTAGCCCCCGTTCCCCCTTAGTTCTTTAAAGCCACATCTCTTTTTTTGACATATTTTCTTGAGCTATGTAATCGACCTTTATTATTCTATTGAAAAAATTGACTCTTTTTTCCTGAGTTGATAAGTAAATAACCATCCTTTTTTACAGTTACGTTTTGCCTATAGCTTGGCCATCTCTAGTAGTAAGCCCGCAGCCTTTGAACAGGCAATGCCGCTTTTCAAGAACTTCTTGCATAGTAAAACTCCTTACAGAGCCAGCTGATTTCAAGTCCTCCAGAAAAAGGCCATCAGGATAATGGCCAAAGCACCAAAAACTGCACACTGTACAGATCTATGCAGCCAAGAAGTCTTGTAGGGGTGGAAGTGCGAGAGAGATAGAGAATACCCCCACCACTGTTTTTCTTTCATCGGTTGTGTACAGTCAACTTAAAATCCCACATGGCCTATGACAACATTTACAAATATTGTTGCAAACAAAGAATCATATGTTTTGACAGATGAGTTATTTCGAAATTTGACTATACTGAGACTCGCGGTAGGGGAAATCTTCACTGCGCATGCGCATCCCACGGGACTTCTGGGCTGAACAGATCTGTAAAGAGTTCTTTATCAATTTTAAAATCCTTACTTTATACAGTTCATATATTTATCAACTTTCTCTCATGGTAAAAAGTGACTTTGGCACATTTATGGAGCACCAACATGATCATAATCGTGACACTAGATTTAAAAATCTAATCAAACCGGTCAAACACAGGCTACAACTATTTCATTTACCCCACAGTATATGGGACCAAAGATTTTCAGTAAACTACGTTCCTCTATCAAAAAAATTGGTTTTTTAGCTAAATTTAAAAAAGATTTTAAAAACTGGCTATTGGAGAGGGCATTTTACTCTATTGACAAGTATTATTCAGAAAAAATATAGGAGTGTATTTTTGTTTATATTTGTTTAGTATATTTTCGGTTAAGATTTTATTTATAAGTATGGACAAATCACCTGTCAATATTCTTGATGTTATGTGATGATAATAAATAAATAAAAAATAAATAAACAAGAGTTAGTGCCATATGAGAGTAAGAATAGAATGACCTGCTGAACCCTTAGGGCCGTGTCACATCGGTCGAGTAACTCGGCCGAGTTGCTGGAATCAGCTGATTGTCAACTTGCCCGCTCCTCGATTCGCCCAATTGTCAAGGTCTGTTTACATCGGTCGAGCTGACGGTCGAATCTAACTCGCCCTTAGGCATGATAATGCAGCGGCCTTGATACTATTATAAGTTGCACAAAATAGGGCAGGTGAGTGCGCTGCTGGCAAAATTATTGTTTGCTATTTGTTTGGGTAGTCGGCTATGATCATATGTTAACGTATACACTAATTTACACTTAAAAGACCCTGGAAAACATAGGGGGTAGGAGTTTAAACTGAACGTCGAAGCTTTGACAGTTAAACAAAAACGTTTCATTTAGTCATTTCAGCCGAGATCTAGCAGATAATTTTATGGGTTTACAGCTTTTGCTGTCCACCCTATTTCAAGCTATAATAGGGATGGCTATGCCCATAGTTTCTACACACATTGGATGGTTGCTATTACAATTGGAAGCAACACACTCTTATGAATTTTGAGCGAGTGTGCTCTTTCAAAATCGGCCTTTTTAATTAAATGTTTTGGGTTGTTGATTCATTATATGATCATATGTTAAGATAAATACAACTTTACACATAAAAAAACAATTTTTGGCAACTCAACAAAAAAAATCCACTAACTCGTTTCAGCTGAGTTTTAGCACACGGATTTGATGAGTTAACAATTTTTTCAGTCTGCCTAATTTTGTGTTCCCAATTATAACCAAGATGAGACCAAAAGCAGTTTATTGTTGTTGTCTGCTAAATGCATGTAAGCAAAAGTTATGAAAATTTGTATTCTGTTATGGTAGAATTATAGAGATTGTGAAGCAGGAGAGGGAGGAGGGTTACGTATCTCCAAAATTGCCTAAATTTCCAAAATTGCCAAAATTTGAAATTGTAAGAGTCACTGTTCACTACAATTGACAAACATTAAGAGCAGGAAAAACAGCAATAAACCAAATGATTCATTCAATAAGAAACAAGCAGGGACAAAAAAATTAAACGCTATAGCTAATTATGAATGTTAAGAGAATCGTTTTTCTCACTCTTGACATTCATTATTCATCTCTCTCCCTCACAATTCTTTGTCTTTGATCTCACAAACTAAAATCTACATTTATCAAGACGTACTCTTTTCCAATGTAAATATTAACATTGGTACAAATCGAGGTCACTGAAGTGAAAACCCAAGCTTACAATGCTATGACAACTATATTAGACATAAAACTAATAAATGAAACTTGTTCACTTTATTTTAAAATAACAGATCATTTATTTATCAAGCAAATTCATTATGGCCACGTTATTTCACCTACACTGAAAGAGGCCCTGAATGTTGAGCTTGTTTTGGCAAGGAAGAAATGAAAAAGGCTCTCAAGTTTTCTTTGTTTCGAGCAGCCTTCTTTTGTTTCACTGGCAATTCTTTTTTCTCTTTTTGAATCGCTTCATCTTCAAGATGTTTTTTCAAAGCTTCAGCTCCTCTTTTACTAGATTTTGTAGAAATTTTGGCCAATTCAGCTTGTTTTTCTAAGTTCAGGTCAGGCTGGAACACATGTTAAATATTATTTGTTATTGTTAAGTTACAGTAACCAGTCAAGGCCGCACTGCACTACAGACCGGAGTCCTTCCGTGGTGACGTCACATCATCAGACGGAATCGCAGATGTTTTTGAAATGTATTCTTATGGCGAACACATTCTTAAAACTATCGTCACACTCTTAAAATTATCGTGCTCTACTTAATTAGCTTATTATAAGAAACCATCTTTACAGTAACCATCTAAATTAGTCAAAATTTTACTCTGTCGATAGTTGTGGTTGATTCCGTGCGTCGCGAATAAACTCATCACCACTCACTGGTTCCGTCAAACGCACTGTGCGTTTGACGGAACCAGTGAGTGGTGATGAGTCAAAATTTTACTGTTTAAGTATTCTTCGTTTATCAGCAAGCTACAATGTGTAGTAAGATGTTAACTTATAAGGATTATCTATATGTATAACTGCGGTCCAAAATTGCTTTTCATCACTCTATATACGAAAATTGCCCGTTACCGTTACCGTACAGCTGAGATCTATGAAAACCCTCGATTTCCTTACATCCAAACAAACATATCATCCTAGATATGTTAGTTTATTTCATAAATGTTATGTATGTATGTGTTTCATTGATACTACCTCAAAACCGTTACAACTTGTATCTCAGGTCACGTCTCCCTAAGGGTCGGGTCAAGTCTCCCTAGACCTAAGGACACTTGACCCATTTGCAGAGTTTTACTAAATATTTTTGGTAATTTTATAGATTAATAAAAAGGTTAGTATTAGTTTATGATGTACGTGAAAGAATATATCTATATAGGCTATATATATAAAGGAGAAAGGGTTTTCTATCGGACAGCAAATCTCCAAAACTTTAAGACTTAAAGAATTGACATTTTTTTATTAAAAATTTTCATTTAAAAATTCTTTATCTTTATACATACATTTTCTTGTCAGTTCTTCTTTTAATACAGAAATAAATTTTTCATGTTTGTTAGCCTATTAATTGTTTTATTCAATCAGGTCATATGCGGAAGCACTGGTAAATCACCTGCAGTTCATCAACTTGATGAGTGTTGTAACTTAAAATAAATGACGTATCAACATAAATGATGTATCAACATAAATGACGTCACAAAGTACATAACGTCAAAAAAATAAATTACGTCACAAATTTCATAACGACACAAAATAAATGACGTCACAAAATAAATGACGTCACAAAATATATAACGTCACAAAAATTAATGACGTCACAAAATACGTAACGTCACAAAAATAAATGATGTCACAAAAATAAATGACGTCAAAAAATAAATGACGTCTCAAAATAAATGACGTCACAACATATATAACATCACAAAAATAAATGATGTCAAAAAATTAATAACATCACAAAAATAAATGACGTCACAAAATAAATGACGTCACAAAATAAATGACGTCACAAAATACATAACGTCACAAAGATAAATGACGTCACAAAATAAATGACGTCATAAAATATATAACGTCACAAAAATAATTGACGTCACAAAATACATAACGTCACAAAAATAAATGACGTCACAAAATACATAACGTCACAAAATAAAGGACATCACAAAATACATAACGTCACAAAATATATAACGTCACAAAAATAAATGACGTCACAAAATACATAACTTCAAAAAAATAAATGACGTCACGAAATAAATGACGTCACAAAATACATAACGTCACAAAATAAATGACAACGCAAAAATAAATGACGTCACAAAATAAATGACGTCACAAAATAAATGATGTCATAAAATAAATGACGTCACAAAAAATGACGTCAAAAATTACATAACGTCACAAAATAAATGACGTCACAAAATAAATTACTTCACAAAATATATAACGTCACAAAAATAAATGACGTCACAAAATACATAACGTCACAAAAATAAATGACGTCACAAAATAAATTATGTCATAAAATAAATGACGCAATTAATCAATGCAATTAATCAATCTGTCACTCAAGTTAGGGAATTTTATGGGGTTTTCAAAAGTGTTTTCAAGCAGAGCTGCGACAAAGTAGGCCTCATCTAATTTGCTTAAAAGCTAGTTTTAAAAACATTGTCCCCTATTACCTGCTTGGCAGCTGCTTTGTGGCCTTCGCCAATACATTCAAGACATCTGTCATATAATTCTTTCAGGCGACACAACTCTTGAAGGTGTTTTTCCTGTTTTAGTTTGTTTTCCGCTTCTACATATTTTCTTTTTTGATTGATAATCTCTCCTCTGATTTTTTCTCTAAGTCTATCCGCAAATTCTTTGGACTGCTGTCTTACCTATAAATGCAAGGAGGGCAATAAAATAACTTACACCTAAATTACAGAACAATAAAAGAAAAAATGTTAGGTACCAAGGCCTAACTAAATATGTCTAGTAATAACAGAGGCTGTGCGAGGTACAATGAACTTTTATGGTTAACAATGGGACAACGTGCTGTGTTTTGTACCACTAACAATAACTCAGTAACCACTGGACATCGAGCAACAATTTAAGATACTAAATTATTTGTTTTTTATAGCTGAATTCAACGGTCAAAATAAAGGTTATAATTTTTATTTTTCTAAGTGAAAAATCCCAAAAACTCATTTTTGGAATGGTCCACCCCCTTTTAAGTTACCCACCCTTCCAATAGTCCGATCAGGCTGGTTTTCAAACTCCTCTGAATAATTACTACTTTACATGTCTGCGCTAAATTTCATTCAGATCTGACCATTTTTACAGTGCTTAAAGTAGACACATTTATGAAAATGAACGAATAGTGTTTTTGGCATCTGGGGTCCTCAAAACAAAAAGTTGTAATGGTCTCGGGCTTAGGTCTTACCATACAACCTATGGAAACTAACAGCTTCTTCACTACAGAGGAAATTAGCTAAAAGACAACAACTAAGCTTAACCTTGGCTATTCTTCAGTCCTGGCAAAGCTAATGCTCAAATCCACTGCATCTCATCCAACCAAGTGAGAAGGCCAAGAACACCTAGGCATACTGCTTGACTGCAGCTTAAGCTGAAACCGCGAGCAGAAAAGCTCTGTAAAAACAATACGCCTACCACCCTGTACGTAATCAAACAATTTGCACATAGATACCAGCTATCTAGAATCTATAAAAATGTGAATTGATGGTTGTCGGAACAGTATAGCCTATATATTGAACAAGTCAACTAAATGCTGTAGGATGAGAAGTTGATATTGGTAGGGCTTACTGAGTTGCTAAAACACCTGCGGGGTCGGAGTAAGTTACCGGTATAGTTCTACAAAAGCGGTATCTATGCAAAAGCTAAAACGAACATCACCAATAATAAATTTATTGAGAAGTTCAGTTACTAAGCTTGCATCAGCTGTAAACAATGAACATTAACCTGTCAAGGCAGAAGATACGATGAAATTCATAACCAAAACAGTCACATAATGTGGGCTACAATTCACTTTTTCTCAAAAAACTGTATTCTGGACTGTAAAATTAAGCAAACACAGGCCTAGGATTAAATATTAGGAAAATCTTTTGAGATCTTCCTACCTCACCTAGGCCAAATGCCAACTTAAACTGTGAGTTAGGCCAGTGCTTAGATTAGACCTATGGGAATGCTTACCTGCAAGAGGCGTAATATTTTCCTCCTCTCAAATTCTTTTCTCCTTTCCAATTCTAAATTCATATTCCCGCTGAGATAAGTTGTGGTGCAAGTCATGACTAATTTAAATTCATAATTTAACCTAGTATATATTTAGACCTATCAAGACCTAAGCTCACACGATTCTCTAGCCAAGTTGGATAAAACATTAGAGATTTAGCAGCAAATTGAAACATGCTCAAATTTGTTTTATGAGGAAATATGTACAAAACTTGTGCAGTGAAAGTTCAACTTTTACATGTTTTTTGTCTAAAGAATTTAGACGTCAAAACAATACAGACAAGACTACAGAACAATTCCATGGTCACTTCTGCGTCCTGAGCACTAACAAAACTGCAAAAAATCACGCATATTTACTTATAATAATAAACTACAAAGCAAAAATTATTGCATATTATTTTGTTTAAATTATTTACTACTAGCGGTAAATTTAATTTGACTGACGTTCAGCATTATTTTTCTTACATATTACATATCATGTTTGTCTATCTTCCCGGAGACTAAAGGCGAAATTCTAATCTCTTATAAATATTGTTTGTTTCCTTTGATTATGACCATAGATAAAAAAATACCCAGCTGGGTGTTTTTTTATCTATGTTATGACTTTGAAATAAGGCATGATAAAATACCCCCGTTGCAGCAGACCTGCATACTCAGCGAATTTAAAATACAAAACAACATATTTCAATCCAACATAGCGAGATTTTCCATGTTTTTGTAAGTTCCTTAAGAATAACATGGGGAATGAGTATGCAGGTTTGCTGCTACGGGTGTATTAAAACTGGGTGGTTTTGATTCAATATTTAGTAGATCTGAACTAGAACAAGTCATTTACCAAGTTTTACCAGGATATATTGAGAAATAAGCGAGATATAGAATTTAAGGTTAACATTGGGACAACGTACTGTGTTTACCACTTTCAATATCTCGGCAACTAATGGACATAGAGTCATGATTCAAAATACTAATTTTTTTAGCTGAATGCAATGGTGCTAACAAAATTTGGTATCATTTTCTTAAGATTATTAATAGCCCGATAAATGTGGCAGCATTGTCCACATTTGAACTTTTGAATAATATTCTCAATATGCTTCTTGTTGTTAATTTACTTGTGCACTTAAGCAACCTAGAATTACAGTGACGTGCACCTATAATTCTAGGAGGTGTTGGGTATTTCAGGTTCGAATCCACGATTAACACGATATGGCAATTGATTATCCTACAGATGTATTGTCAATGGTATTAGAGTATTACCAAAGATAAAACATACCCAGGTGGGTATATAAATATGGTATTATTCTCTCAAACATAAAACTGTTCTCTTTACATTTTTTATGAACTAATATGTTTTTTAGAAGTGGGAGATGATGAAGAGAGGAAGCTGAAGTACGATTAGCTGTAAAGGGAAAACAGACTTACAGAGGTTCGAAATAATGTGATAAAACGTAATGCAATATGGAATCGTCCCCTTTTTGCATGATAAGTTATTTTTGGCAGCTTTAATATTACCAGATAGTTGTTTAAGGATTACTCTATGTTTAAGGTATGATCGAGCTTCATGTTATTTACCAAAGCTCACCAACAATCTTGACAACTAATTGGAAAAAGCAGAAAATGAAGAGGTAGAGGAAAAAGAAATATGTAGTAAACTAAAACTAAACCGTTAACCTAACCTCAACAAAATAATTTTGAAATCTATTCTAAATTAAATTAGGCCTATTAACTTTATGTCGGGCTTAATGAAAGTCCTATAAGATAAATTTTATGGGGTTCAAAGTTTTCATATATAACATAATATATTTGGAAACCATCAAGTTAAAATTTGTGGATAGGCTATGAGTCATGAGATGGATTGTTTTGAAGTTCAAGATGTAAGTACAGTTCAGTACCAATAGATTTTCATTTTCTAATTTATTTTCCAATGCATTTAAAGTATATCCTTGACAGTATAAATAAAACTAGCCTCACAATAATAATCAATATGTGATTAGACCTTTGGGAGCTGTAATCTGTACCTAGTTAACACGTTCGCGGCGGCACGATTTTCTGTGTTCCTCGACACCATCCTGGTGCTCTGACTTAAAGTTACTGTAACTGCCATGGCTATCGTAATAGCAGCACTGTCCACTGCACAGAATACAATATTCTATTGAGCAGTGCTGTTTAAGTTTCAGATTTCAAGCTCAGATTCAGGATTAAAAATAAATCTTCTTGTAATGCTTTGCAGCTTGGGAGCAATCGCTCCCACCAGGATGGCATCCCACCAGGATGGGTTCTCCATGGGAGCGATCGCACGTGTTAATGAAATCCATCATAAATATTTTAATCCAGAGAGGTGTTATTAGAATGGGTTATTTATCGACCTAAGAAGCTTATTAACCTGAGGACCAATTGTTCTTACTGGATCTAGAGATAGGTCCTACTCCCAGAGTTTCAAAAGAAATCTTGAACTGAATCTGGTTTTCTTCAAAGGGAGATGTTTAACACTGTCTCTTTTAACGTAGACTGTGGCATCCAAACTGGCATTTAACAGTAGTGGTGCAGCATATGGGTAGGCTCACCATAATTTTTCAGAGCCAACCCCGGACACCAAAAGAAGGTGGGGGAGAAGAGGGGGACAAGGAAATTAAATGGGTTGGGAAAGTTTTGTCCGGTGTAATTCTAAGGGTCTCGGCAGACTGGCTACTTTGCTGCCGTTTTTGCGTGGCATTATCATTTCGTGAATAAGTTACTGATTGGCTAAAAACAATTACCTATGTAGACCTTGTGACTAAGCTGAAGACGCAGTTGGAGTCCTCTGAGTTTTTGGAGGACAATGTGGAGTAGGGGGGTGCATGCTGCATGTCCGCCTACAAGTTTTTTTTTTTTTGTGTGCTTTGCAAGATTTTGTGCATGTATTGACACAGTCTATTCCCTCAATCATGAGGGTCAATGACGAAGGAGGAGGTAAAAGGTAAAAAGTTGAGCAGATGTCGCGCGACGAATTAGCTCGTCGCTGGCCGAGACCCTTATAGTGTGATTCCTGGTGAAACCATGAAATACCTTTTGTTTCGTGTAACATTTATTTTTTTTTGTATAAACCTTCTTATAAACTGCTCAAAACTAATTATCAATTCATTTATTTTGGACGTTTTCCTCTCTTTTTCACGCAGGCTGACTAAAACCCCGGAGGTTTCCCAGGATGCAATCCTGAAACCTGGACAGCCCGGGGAAATCCTGACGTCTGGTAAGCGTAAGCATAGGCTTGCGGGACCCAGCTCTTAGACCCCCAGCTCCCAGCTCTTAGATAATCATTATGATTTATAAAATGAATGAGGATGGCGGCACTTTCTTTTCCCCCATGACATCACGACATCACCCTCTTTATGTTTGAAACCATTTTGGAAGAAATTGAGGCCTTTGTGGATCATGGTATTTTTCAGAGAGCTTAATTCACTGGGTCAAAGACCATTAGAAGAAATAACTCTACCAACTTGATCGGTACCCTGGTGGTCTTTGACTGACCTGTCACATTTTTTTCTGTTTGTTGTTTTGCCTTTAATTGTCCTTGTACATTCCATTTACCACAGTCTTCAGTAGCTCCTCTGTGATGGGGTATTGTAGTCTGACGTGTGTTGGAACATAAATTAAACTGGGGAAAATCCCAGATGCTTTTTTTGCGAATTTCCTTAAAGGGATAAGCTATTACGGTAGTACTCATGGTAATACCTAAGTCCGAGACCATGTTAACTTTTCATTTTGGGGTCCCCAGAAGCAAAAAACACCAGTCGTTCGAATTTTTATATATATAGCCTATGTCTGTTAACACGATAGCGGCCGTAAATATGGTCCGGTCTTAATGAAATTTGGTACAGACGTGTAAAGTGGTAATCACTCGGATGAGTTCGTGAACCAGCCCGATCGGACCACCGGAAGGGGGGGTAAAGGGGGATAAACCCCCGCAAAAATGGGCTTTTTGAGCTTCTCACATAGAAAAATAAAATTTATCAAATTTTTGTTGGCGCCATTGAATTCAGCTCAAAAAAACAAACAATTTAGTATTTTTAATCACTGCTCTATGTCCATTGGTTACCGAGATATTGAAAGTGGTAAACACAGTACGTTGTCTCAATGTTAACCTTATGGGAAATAAGTAAAATTCTATATCTCGCTTATTTCTTTACATATCTTGATAAAACTTGGTATGTGGCTTCTTCTAGTTCAGATCTACTAAATATTAAATTAAAACCAACCAGTTTAAATATACCTGTAGGAGCAAACCTGCATACTCATTCCCCATGTTATTCTTATGGAGCTTACCAAAACATGTCAAATTTCGCCATGTTGGATTGAAATATGTTGTTTTGCATTCAAAATTCGTTGAGTATGCAGGTCTGCTGCAACGGGGGTATTTTTTAACTGTCATGTTCCAAAGTCCTAACAAAGCAATTTTGAAATCCTTGCCATCATAATAATTTTTCTAAGTTTTCTCATGTTATATTTATCTCATACATTTTGTTCCTAAATGTTGCAGGTGCCAAAGTCAGTGTACTACATTCCGAACTTTATCACAGAAGCTGAGGAACAGTTAATAATAAGTAAAGTCAACAATGTTCCGAAACCAAAGTGGACTCAGTTGTCTAACAGGAGGTTGCAAAACTGGGGAGGGATTCCCCACCCAAAAGGAATGATATCAGAACCATTGCCAGTAGTAAGGGACTTTCTCTTTATTATCTCTTTCCTATGCTAATTTTTTTCTGCGATTTGTTATGGATTCTACATCCATATTTTGGCAGGCTTTCATGGGAAATACTAATACTGGATAATGTGATATAATATATAATTAGAGTGCCTTAGGAAGTAAATCACAGTTTTAAAATGATAGCTCTGGACAGCCTTACTGGCGGGTGAGTGAGTGCGCTGTTGTCGTAATTAGTGTTTAATATCTGCAATGTTTTGGTAACAAATCACATGGTCATTTGTTTGTGTAAAAAGTACTTTACACTAGAAAAAATGTTGCTGCAACCGCAATTGCAACTAATGTTAAATGCTTGCAAGCTCAACACAATTCATGAAGTACGACGACGAAAGTGTGGAAACACATTCTTAAATGTTAATAAATCATTTAAGATGAAAGGTTGCCAAAACAAAAAGACCAGCTGATGCATTGCGCAAATATTTTCCAGAAATTTTAATTGCGTAAGAAATCTCTACGCTCTCGGTGAAATATTATAGCGCATTCTTTTGCAGTGTAAATGAGGTGAAGTGTAAACAAAGTTTTGTCAGTTCTACCAAAACGTATGTTTTTAAGCAGACATTTTGGGAGATTAAAATTTTTGCCACCCGCCAGTAAGGCTGTCCAGAACTATAAAATATTTTAGTGAAATAAAAAATTTAATTATTTACAAAATCAATTAATTTTATCAATATATAAAAAATTATTTACAGATCGTAAAAACTAGGACACACGCTGCAGAACAATTTTTGTTTATTGAAATCACGTGTTCCTTAAAATTTCAATTCCCATTTTAATTCTTATAAACTCAGCCCTTTTCTTTATACCTGTGCCTGTAAAGCAAATTTTATCAAAAGAACTATTATTTGTCCACCAATATTCTTATCGAGACCTTTTATTTACGTATTGGGTTGATGGGTGTCTGAATTATGCTTTTCTCAACAGTTCTTGGGTAAATGAGGCATGTTTGGGTGTCTCTCGGTCCTCCCAAGTCCTCCAGAAGTCCAGGTTGTGACCTGAAAAACCTTCATTTTCCCAATTAATCAATGTATTCCGATTAAAAAAATTTATTGGGTTTTCGGGATGATAATATGCACTACTGTGAAACACAAATTGTGATGTCATTATATTATGTTGTTAACTTTACTACTCTTCGAGATATAACTTATTGGGATTAAATTTAATTTCCATAGATAACGATGATCAAATTTCTTGGATTGTTATTGTTCTTATTGATTTACAGTTATATTTTTCATAAATAACACCACGCCAAGAAATATTGACGTGTCCTCTAAAATTCTGTAGGGCACTCGAAAGTCCTCTAAAAGTCCTCCTTTTTTACTGCATTTGACGTAAGAGACACCTTGTATTGATGACTAAAAACATAGGCTATCTTATTATGTTCAAAGTTTCAGTATAATAAATGAAGAAGATTTATTCAGACCTAGTCATAGTCATAGTCATAACTCTTTATTTATTTTTTGCACATGTAGTACAATAAATAGCGTCATAGTCATTGACATATATAATAACTACCTAGCACCTAAATCTAGAACATATTTGAATTTATAGGGAGGTGGAAATTTCTTCCAATGAATAGAAAGATTTGTCTATAAGAAAGTTTTTTAGCATTTTTTTAAACTTTTTAGGAGACCCCATTTCAATTTTTATATCTTTCGGAATATATTTCAAAAATGTGTTTCCTATGTATGATGTTTTTTTCTCAAAAAATTTTAGTCTGTGGTCTTGGAACACCAAATTCTTTCCTCTAGTGTTATAGGAATGCGTAAGTGTCCTATTATCAACGTTTAGAATTTCATTTTTTGCAATAAGTATAGTTTCGAAAATATATTGGCTGTATACTGTGAAAATCTTTAGTTGTTTAAAGTGTTCCCATGCTGACTCATACCTATCAAGCTTTAGCATAATTCGGATAGCTTTTTTTTGTTGTCTTAAAATATTTTCTAAATTAATATTTTTTGTGGACCCATATAGTGCAATGCAAAATTATATATGAGAATGAATGAGAGCGAAATAAATATTTTTTAAATATTTCAAATCACATATGTAACTCTATCATCACTGATATTAATATATTGTTAATTTGTGGTTTTTAGTGGCTTCTCGAGTTTGTTGATAAAGTGGCAGATTTAGCCTTTGATAAGAATGTCAAGCCTAACCATGTGTTAATCAATGAATACCTACCTGGGCAAGGAATTATGGTAAGTTTTCGCTCACTTTATTTTGTGAATTTGATCATTTTATTTTTAGATAATTCATTTAACTTAGTGATTCTCGTACTACTTACAGAATCATGGTGTCTTCTTGCAATTAATGCAATTAAAAAAAGTTCAATTTTTTTATTGAGTTAGACCCTATGTTATAATTTTGTTTATCAAAGACCGCAATAACAACTGTCACATGTTAGTTCCTTAACTTCTGTGGTTAATCCTAATTGGTTAAACTTCATGTTAAACTTAAAGTTAAAACTAAATGGGGACACCTTATCAAAACCCAAGTTACTTCTGTTTTGAAGTAACTTATTTCCTTTGGTTTTTCTTTGGTCAATGGCCTTTTAAGACAACACAGTTATTTCTTCTTGGTAATCATTGCTTACAGCCTCATTTCGACGGGCCTCTATTCTATCCGACGATAGCCACGATAAGTTGCGGATCTCACACTCTGCTGCATTTCAGCAAACCAAAAGAATTGGATACAGTTAATTCGGTGAGTCTTTGGATATTTTTAAAATTGAGTATCCATACATTTTTTCAATTGATCTTTAGCCATAAACAGACATTCAAGGCATGTCCTCTTAATATTATTCATTTTATTTCAGTAAAAAATAGTAGTAGAAATATATAAATTGTCATGGAGTCATCCATCTTTTAAAATTACCTATATCAATAATACCTTCTAAAGGTAGCCTATTTCTAATTGGAAACTTTTGATTTCTTCTGATGTATAATGTTCCTTTTTTTGGAACTAAAGGATGGATTGTATTCAGAGTCAGAGTCAGAAATACTTTATTCATGATTTATAACAATGTATAAATACAGAATGGCGTCATATTAACTAAATACTAGCCTAAAATAAATATTAAAACTAAAAACAAAAATAAAATAAATTTGCACTTCAAATTTCACCAAAAAATTCTTTAAACGAACAGCCTAAAAAGATTTTTCAATCAAAAAAAGTTTAAGTTTCTTTTTAAATAGTTTTATATTTTCTATTGCGTATATTTCTTTTGGAAGGTGATGTAAAAATCTGGTCCCTGCGGCAGTAGGCTTTTTGTTATAAAACTCCAGGTTATGACCTCGAATGTCTGGATAATTTTTATGTTGAGTGTTGTAGTTATGATTTATTCCTAAAATCGGCAATGCACCAGAGGATATTTTGACACTCATTGTAGTTTTTAAAATGTACAGTCCAAATACAGTGAGGATGTTTAATTTAGAAAAATGTGATTTAGCGGATTCGTTGGGGCCTAAATGTAACATAATTTGAATGGCTCTTTTTTGGAGAACTAATATAAAACATATTGGTCATGTAACATGAACATTCAAGTAAACTAATTCATGAGGATCAGCTAATTTGGGTTTGCCAGTCAATTAGCCCGTCACACAACTTGTTCATTTGTCTACACAGGTTGAGCTGAAGGTTGATTATTAACTCTTCCTTTGAATCACCCTCGTGACCAAAGTAATCCAGCCTTATGAAAAACGATTAACAGTGTGAAAATGTTAATTTTAACAACAATAATACTAATTTTATTTTTTAATTTTTAAGGTGTTGGCAAACAGATTAAACTTAATTCATATGAAATAAAAATATTTTATTGATAGTTATTGGTTTTTTTAAAGTGATAATTTTGCATTTACATCTTTTAATTCTATGTTTTTTCAATGTACAATTTAAACAACATCTTTGCCCCCTCTCTTCAGTCCTAAAAAAATAAATATTGAAACTATTGCGAGCAGAGTAAAAAGTTAAGGGAAAAACCACAGATTAGAAAGCATATCGCTTACTGCAGTGGAATCTTGATGAGAAGACACTCGACAGCACAAAAATCTTTATAATAAGTGCACTATACTGCCTCAGTACTTATTTGTCTTTGTAACATGAACTTTAATATAAAGAGACCTTTGATAACAAGTCTTAATCCCTTTACTACCTCAAGTCTGGGGCGCAGCACTGGCTGTGTATTTCAACCAGAATATGAGTGTAGGACGAGTGTATGATGTTTGGGGCATGATCTTGTAGTCCTGTTACTGCTAACTGAGGCCGACATGTTCCTTAGATAGGACTGTTAATTAATAGCCCAACAGCCAGTGACAACTAAGATTTATCAAGCCAAAGATTGTTTTCTGAATTCCCTTCTGTATCAATACTCATTTGGGCTATGGAAAAAGTCCATTTTAATTGATTAAAATATGTATAAATGCAATATTTTTATCACTTTTCTTAGTTGACTGAAGAGAACAAAAGAATAACTCTGCTTGTTGAACCGAGGAGTCTTCTTGTTCTTCGGGATTCGATGTACCACGACTACCAACATTGCATAGAAGAAGTGCAGCAGGATGCGATAAATGACAGTATTGCCAACTTAAAACAATCTGGTCAAAGTTATAGTGAAGGACAGATTTTAGAACGGTCCACTAGGATATCTCTGACCATACGCCATGTGCCTAAGACCACAAAATTGAAGATTAATATTGGCTTCAATAAGTGAATTTAAGTATTGTAAATGGAAACTGAACTTTTGTAAATAAATAAATATTTTTCAAAAATTTTTCCTGTTATTAAACATAGTTTTTCATCTTTTGTAAACATCCTGCTAATGAAAAACTTTATTTCTTTGGAAAGAAAACACATTTATGCTGATTGGAAATTAAAGAACCAATACAGTACACCTCGGATTATCTGGATTAATGTGGCGGAACACCTATCCGGATAACAAAAAATCCGGATAATCCGAGGTCATTACAATATCGCCTGAATAGCGATCGCGTACCATAGCCCCTGCTAAATTAATGCTGCAAACGGCGTGTCAAGACTGTACAAGTCTTTCAAGCTGTACAGTCTTGAAAAACTTGTACCATTTTTACACATTTTACCAGTTTACGCATACCATTTTTCTAACTGCGCTCGATTCTTCCTCCAGTCACTAACTGTACTTGACCCAACACCCAGTTCCTTTGCTATTTTTTTTACCTGATTTCCCCGTGTCACCTTTTGACAGCATTCAGTTTCTGTTCTAAAGTTAAAACCTTAAAAGTTTAAATTTTTTTTTCTTTTACGACCACTCACCTTGAAACTCAATATCAGTTCACACAAAGAGTTCACAACTATAAACATGTAGCCTAAATTGGCGGCAAGAAACTTGCGAAATTGCCATAGGCTACGACTTAGCAGATATGCAGATTACAGCAAGTGCCACAAGTAGCTAACCAAAAAACTTCGTTACGAAAATGATGTAATGTACTGTTTAGGCGATGCGGCTCCTTCAATTATTGCGATTACAATACACACGTTGCATACACTAATGTATTGCATTTACATTTTACTTTTAGAAGATGCATTTCACTCGTGAACTCGCTAAAATTACGTTTTTCCGTGATTTTAATTTTTTTAATTTCTCGGCTGGACCGGTCCGGATAATCCGAGATCCGGATAATGTGGGGTCCGGATAATACGAGGTGTACTGTAGTTATTCTTAAGAAAATGTAGGCTTGGTAATTCAAATAAGTCATTTAAATAAATAAATAACATCTTTATTTGAAGCGTTTGTCAGCAGCATGCTGTTTTCACAATAACTCATTGAAATTGAGTTGTTGAATTGATATAACGAGAACAATAACTATTCACTATAATTATTTTCACAAATAGTTTGACTTAGGTGTGGTTCGAGTTTTAGAGGTAGTTATCAGGTAAATTGGACTTACAAAGGTAATTTAACCTAAATATGAAATTCAGAGGTAAACCAAATGAAAATTTGAGTTACAAAGGTAAAGAATAGTGACATTGGACATATTATGCCTCATTGACACGTTGTCACGTATACGCAGGGGTTTCAACTTACAGAGGTTTGTTGAGTAAACTTCAAGATATAAAAGTCACAACTTCATCTTACAGAGTTAAAGTGGAAAAATTTGTCTTATCCACGGAACTGGAAGTTAAAGAGATAATTTTTGCGTTGCTTCAACTTCAAATGTGACCATAAATTATTCTGAGCTATGCATGATTTTCATTTATATTTACACAGATTTCTCCTTGGGGATCGAAAATAATTTTTCGTTGTACTGCTTCAAAAACAGTTGTTTTTAATGCATGTTTTCCGGACCTAAATACACTCTTTTTATTCCTACGAATTAAAACCTGATGTACTCGATACCAGCTGACTCTTTATAGTCCTAGGAATATAAAAGTCAAAAAGTGCCGAGTACGTCGTAATAATCGAACAATATTCATTTGATTACAAATAATCGAAACATTCATCATTATTATCGAAACATTCATTGTTGTCAGTTTAATCAATTTGTGAATATCGCTCATTTCACCAATCGATTATTACATGCGTTCGATACGTCGATAGTTGTTCATTGTTGTCAGTCTACCCTAACACAAATGAAACAGACAATCAGCTGATTGCTTCAAATAGCAAGAACAAGACGGTGGCATCTTTTGAAGGCATCTTTAAAGGTAAACAAGCTATAACATTTTGGTTTTCTTAAGTAGTTTACGTATTGTATTGAGCAATATAACGAAAAATATAGTTCATCACACGGACCTAAAGCTGCTTTTCGTTACTCGGTCATTTTTCAACCTCGGCTTACAGCCTCGGTTGTAAAACTTGACCTTGTACGAAAAGCGTCACTTTAGGTCCTTGTAATGAAATATAATATTAGATTTTGAGGTTCGAGTTATCAAGAGTCGACTGAAAATTATGTATGAAGAAGAAAATGGTATAAGTGTAAAGAAATTAATCCATGTCTCACCATCATTCAATAGGATGAATTTCAGCCTCCAACATTTCCGTGTTTCATTTCCAAATCATACCCTTGAGACAGGGCTAAACTGAGCTTCAGAGGCTATTATAGCAATATTTTTCCAGTGTCATCAAAGCAGTCGTCCACAAACCAGCTATTTTAAGCCAAAAGTTGGCACCGAAATCCGTGGCTTCTACGTCGCTTCAGTTCGAACGACAAGAAAAGTCACTCATTACTCAACAATATTTCACAATTACTTTTAAAATAAATCGATAGGTGGTGCGTTATAACATGAGCTATGGCCTACTTTATTGCCGTGGCTGTCAGACGTTTATTCTTAATGATCTGGGTTAATAAACAATGTAAAATTAATTTCAACAAACATCAATTGTGTTATAATTTTTTCATTATTAAAATTATATCTATTCAAAATCAATAGACCTTAAAGGGCTTAAGGGCAATAACCAGCTCCACAATTCACAGTAATTTCCCACAATATTTTCAATATTTCAAACTAATACCACCACTGTAACTGTCCTTTGCCCTTGCTTATTTATTTATTCATCGTATAACTAAGTATTGAAGTTGAAATAACAGTATATTATGTTAACAGGCCGGAAAGTACTGTTTTACGAGATGAGTATGATAGTTTGAAAGTATGGAAGCGAGTGCGGGATTTTCATACAAGTACGGTAAAATTACCGGCCGTGTGACGTACAATACTTTTCATCACACTATTCAGAAAAAAAGCTTTCAATTAGAACGTATTCCTTTGCTTAAACCAATATGTTTCTCAATGCTTCAAACCTAACTTATAATAAACAAAACAAACATTTGCTACTGCTGCCAGTGCTGCCACTACATTCCTCTAAAAAGTAAACAATAAACCTGCAATAACATCAGTTTGCTGCAAATCAGCTGATTGTTTACTTCCGTTTCCTTTAACCACAGTCTGAAAAACTTTTCGGCCTAGGCCCAAAAGTTTTTTCTGGACTGGTACAGCAATGGGTACCTTTCAAGCCAACAAAAAGGAACAGAAAAAAATATGTTTCTGTGTCAGTATTATGAAAATACGTTTTTGCTGAAATTTGTGCAATGATAAACCACACTTTACATTTTTGTAGCCAAATAAACGGTATCAGGAAACTGACACAAACTTTCTCCCTTCAAGTCATTTAAAACCAGAAAACATATTAGTGAAATAAAACAAATTAACAATTAATAATCACACAAATATATACTAAATGTTATCAAAATCGGTTAGTAAATAACGGAGATATCGATTTTTAAATATTTGCCATAAGAATAACATTGGACAACATACTGCGTTTACCGCCGAACTAAAATATCAATTATCTCCGCAACCAGTTGACGTAAACTGCTGATTCAAAATTCTAGATTATTTAGTTTTTCAAGTCAAATTTAATTGTTGCAAGTACATTTTCTTTAGAGCTTACAAATTTTGTGAAATTTGAAAAATATGAATTTTTTAACACTTAAACCCCCATGACTTTTGAACCTGAATTTTTACAGGCATGCGGGTGGTGTCATTTTGTTTGTTATCTTAAGCACTAAAAACCATGAAATATTTATCAAAATCGTTAGAGCCGATTTTGGGGAAATTTGGATTTTTGTCATTTTTTATGGGTTTTTATGGGGTAAATACCCTTAAAAATCAAAAATTCAAAAAAATGAAAAATACGCCTGGAGATACCACGGCCTTATACCTACATACCAAATTTCATGAAAATCGGACCACTGGTGTCGTCTGTAGCTTTGTTTATACACACACACACACACACACACACACACACACACACACACACACACACACACACACACACACACACACACACACACACACACATCCACACACACAGACAGACAGACACCACGCCAAAAACCACTTTTTTTGGATTCAGGGAGCACTAAAACAAATATATCCGAAAACAACTCAAATTCGAAAATTTTTACGAAAACAATATTTTCTCCATATACTATGTATAGGGGGGAGAAAGTAAAAACAAAATTATCTACCTCAGCGTTCAGTGACACTTTTGAACCGTGGGTCTCGTGGGTGGTTATTTCCAGGTTTGACGTCTTGCTTCAGCTTGGCATCCATCACTTCTCTTATTTGCGTTTTTCCTGGAATAGCTTTAGAGTTTTAATACTTTTGGCTCTCTCTAAGTTACCAAGTAAATGGTTATTTATATTTAATGACATGTTGTGTTTTTATCACCGATTAAATTTGTTTGCATGTAATATTCCAAACTTTAGCCTCTTCCCTTTTAAATATGGACCTTTTATGAATATTAAAGTTCATCGTTGGTTTATCGACCACAACTGAAGACAGAGGGATCACCCATCAGAAGATTTTGGTCAGGATAAAACTGAAACTTCAGACTTCAAATGACCATGATACCCCTTCAATACAAATATCAGGCCTTTGATGCGTTAAAAACAACAGTGTTTTTATTATATTTAAATTATTTCAGGGAGTATGAAACTAGGCAGCTAAAAAACTCTAAATTCATGAAGCTTCCGCTAAACTCCGCTGAAAAATTAAATAAAATATTTTTTATTGTACTGTGAAAACCTTGTGTTTTTAAGGGTATTTTACATGTAAATGAGTGTCAACTTATACAAATAATCATATGACTGATTTACTGCCCAAAAAAATGCTAAAAATGCCAAGTTTCTCCAAATGGGGTTACTGCAGCCCTAAGTTCAGTTAATTAAAAAAGGTTACATACCTTAAAACTGTCTTCAATTCACTTGTCAAATCTTACAGATTTACTCGAGTTTCAGCATAAATATGCCATTTTCAAAATCTTCTATAAAGAACATAAATTGGTCGTCAATAATTTTAATTGTTTTAAATTATTGACGACCAATTTATGTTCTTTATAGAAGATTTTGAAAATGGCATATTTATGCTGAAACTCGAGTAAATCTGTAAGATTTGACAAGTGAATTGAAGACAGTTTTAAGGTATGTAACCTTTTTTAATTTATTGCATCAATTCAAGAGGTGAACAATGAACAACCTAAGTTCAGGTTAGGGCCACACTAACTCCCCTTCTTTTAAGTGCCTCCAATATTAGTAAACAAAAACCAATAAAAGAAAACAATATTTACTCTGTCAGCAATAATCCATTTTTATCCGTATATATTCCCAAGAATCTCCTTTACACAATGTTTCTTTGTAACCAAATCAAACACATTCTGGACTATAATAAATTGAGGGCCAGTAATTAAAAAAACCTTTATTGGTGTCATTAGTGCGGACTAGCCAGCTTGTCGCATAGGCTTGAGGCGGGTTAGTGGCCGTTCTGGCCATAGGCCATTGGCAGCTGAATATCACCCCGGATAGGACCCCGGTGTATGCGCTTGGCCTCAGGCCAAAAGCCTGGCCCCGGAGCCACTTTTAGACGCTCCCCTCTCACGGGTTTTCCCAGTCTAAATATACCCTCTCTTTACTGTTCCGTCCTCATCCATCTATCTGGTTTTATTCCTCAGTTTGAGTTTAGTGTTTTGGATAAAGGAAGTAATAAATTTGTCTGTTTGTCGAGGATAAGTTATTTTAATACGTCAGAATTAATGGAGATTGTTTTGAAATTTATGGTTTAGGAGAGGCTCTTTTGTTGCTTTCTTTAAACTGTACAGGGAAACTTGTATAAGTTTAAGGGAAAATGAGAAAATATTGTGTGCTTTTAAAACATTGATAACATTGTTAACTCTGGAAAATCATAGAAAACATAATTCAAATAGCTATTTAAGCTGTCCTCAGGGGTCAGGGGCCAACTTAAGCCTCTAAAATGGCTCTTGCTTTAAAGGTGGCAACTTAAAATTGTATCTCAAAAAACTTTAAACATAAGGAGATATTTATATTAGATTTCTTGTTATTCGAAGATAAGCTTCCGCGGGCGCTTAAATCACTCCCGAGATCTTATGGGTTTCGCCATGTAGAGTTATTATTTCGATGAAAAACTGACGTTTCGAACTCATTACAGAAGCCCATCTTCAGGGCGAGCACAATTCCATTACTTCACCTATAGCTCGGGACAGCCTTACTGGCAGGTGAGTGAGTGCGCTGTTCTTGTTAATAACTGCAATGTTTTGGTAGTAAATCACATGGTCATTTGTTTATGTAAAGGTACATTACACAAGAAAATATTTTGCTGCAACCACAAGTACAACTAATGTTAAATGCTTGCAAGCTCAACATAATTCATGAAGTACGATGACAAAAGTGTGGAAACACATTCTTAAATGTAAAAAAATCTTTTAAGATGAAAGTTTGCCAAAACAAAAAGACCAGCTGATGCATCGCGCAAATATTTTCCAGAAATTTTAATTGCGTAAGAAATCTCTCGGTGAAATATTACAGGTCATTCTTTTGTAGTGTAAATGAGGTGAAACGTAAACAAAGTTTTGACAGTTCTACCAAAACATGTGTTAATTTAGCAGACATTTTGGGAGATTACAATTTTCGCCACCCGCCAGTAAGGCTGTCCAGAACTATAGTGCAGTAGTGCAGTGAGTGCAGTAGTGCAATTGTGCTCGCCCTGAAGATGGACTTCTGAAACGAGTCCAAAATGTCGGTTTTACATCGAAATAGATTTCTTGTGTTGATTTAGTTACCAATAACTAGGAAAAAAATAAAATTTTCCAAAATACCCAAGTGGAAATTTGTACCCTTTACGAATTTTGAAGACAGCTGAAAACTGTGAAATATTTTAGGATGTTGGTCATTGCAATCCAAAATAAATCCAGGTCGAGCCTCTTGGGAATCTTAAATACTTCAAATCTTGCTTGTTTAGAGGCTGTTTGACCTTTGAGCTGCCAGTTTAACCGTGCCAGTATGAGAGCCTTGTACAACTCAATGTGACAAGATCTGACGGTTTAACGCTCCTTGTATATTTTACACAAACCAAGCAGGCTGATCATAATTTGTAACTTAAAATTAATGATTAGAACTAACTTATGATTATAATGGCTATAACTCATTCTTTTTGCCTTTTTATAATGATCAAATGTTAAATATTCAATTACCGAAGGTTATTTACCTTTAAGAAAACTTTTATAATATTTTATCAAAACAACCTTAAGTCCATTCATTTTTTTTTTTATCAAAAACCTCTTTATAAAATTTCAATAAAGAGAAAACTTGTAAAGAGACAGAAAGTGCATAAACAAAAGTAGTTAAATAGCTTCCTGATCGAAAAGAAATGGGTTTCCAGGAGAATGAGTTTTTTATTAAAAATACAGTTTGTCTAGAATTCAATAACAAATTTAATTGAAGGTTAAAGAATTGTATAATCCTACGAAATTTGAAAATGACCAATTATGTAATTTATTTCAGATATATTAATGCAATATGACAATATGAGTATTAAATTTTAAGATCTTCTAAAAAATCAATCTTGAAATCATTAAATTAAATTATGGATAAAGAAAGTATTTATCAGATTTCTCATAATGAGTTTACATATAAGTACTCTACACTGAACTGTTGAGGGCTTTTCACTGAAAAAAAAACGCTGTGATATTTTATGAATTACATTGTTGAATTTTTTGTAGCCTTGACTAATTAATCAACTCTTAAACTTCTAGATTTCGTACCAAATCAAAATAAATATAAAAATTCGGATAGAAATTAAAATTATACAGATTGAGCAAAAGTGTCTGGAACAGAACTACTGTGCCTTCAGTTCACTTTTGCACAGCTAAACGTGTGTGAGTTGGAGTTGCTTTGTCGTTGTAGTAGGCGTTTAAAAACACTTACCTTTGGGTTGAAGACTAAACATTTTTTATAATTTTCTAACTCTCCAAATGTATAAATTTGTAAATTAAAGTAAATTCGTTGTAAGAAATCATAGTAAATGCATTCAAAGTGCCTAGGCCTATCATATTACCTTTCACAGAGTGTCAGTTGTTGCTTTTCTATTTCAGAGCCTCTAAGTTAAATTAAATTAATTTGAAACAGTTTCAGTGATTGTTTCGTTATTAACTCAAATATTATGTCCACCCCTATTACGGATACATAAAGTAGTGTAATGTTTACTTCCAAGAGGCTCCTAGACGACTTACTCAAGAATTAAAAAGTTTATATTGTGTATATTCAATTTAGAGAAAAGACTAAACTAACTGGATTGTCTGAGGAGGCCAACTACATTATTCCCCCTTGTAGTTTCATAGATTTAACAGATTACAATAGGCTACATTCATTTTCTTGCCCAGTGCGATGTTTTGTGTGGTGGTTTCGATCAAACGGCGATGAGATTCGCCTGCCGTAGTAAAACCAAGAGTTTTCATTTTTCCGATATATTTTAGACATAACCAAAATTTAGTGACTGGTTTTTTCCAGCCACGATGAAAACGAGAGATACTGTCACGATATGGCGAAGAGATTTGAAGGCCGCGATACGACCGAGACGAAACGTTTACCATCCAAGTTGAGACCGAGAAACTTACGGGCCTCAATGCGAGCGAAATTTTCCGGCGGTGATATGACAGAAATTTCATGGCTCCGCTATAAGACGAGAGATCTTCCAGTTCGATACTGTAGTAACTTTGGGTTGAAGACTGGAAATTTTCAATAATTCCTATCGATTTGCTATCTACATATTTGCCGGCCCATAGTCAGAAGTCAGAAGACGACAATAGTGACAACGGCTGCAGTTCTCTCGGCTGACGGTGTCGGTTGTTATTAGTTTGTATTATTAAGTTTGAAATTCTCGATCAAACGTGAAATACCTCACTTCTACTCTACTGAATGCCCGAATAATAGACAATCTGCTGAATTTTTGGTATAGTTTCGTTTCATAACAATTTTTCCATTGATCCACAAGCCTCCTCTTTTAGCCGCCCATGTCAGTGGATGTTTGATTGAGATGAAACGTGCGAATCCGTGCCAATTCGCGCGCATTCCTCAAACCAAATGTCTGGACAGAGTAATAAAAACTTGATTCAGACAAACTAAAACGTTAATAATTTTCAAATTTCCCCATTTGTAACATTTTTTCCCCACATTCATTTCATTTCAGTGTAAAATATCGAAGTCACCTGACCGGTCTGACCGTCGGCGTCGGGGCGTTCGCATTAGCCAGGTCGTGTAAATATACACACTCGGAACTGGGGCGCGTCGTTCCTTGAAACCGCACAAAGAACATGTGCTGTTTGCTGCGCGTTATTTGTACTGAATTCGAACAAAAATACAACACGCGCTCGCCGCTGCCAACGACTCGCGGCGGCGCGGCGGTGCGCAATAGTCGCAATAGCGCAACTATCGAGTAAAAATATCGATGGGTCGATGCTTACACTAGAACCGATTATCGCAAGGATCGATTCTGTTAGATCTAGGGTTGTGCGAGTGATTTATGATGTCGAGTTTTAAAAAATTCCCCCGAGTTTCGAGTTTTTTTAGTTGAATATTTTGAACAGTAGAAGTTAATCGTGCTTACTATCACCCACATAAAATGTAATTTTTTTTAGTTATTAGCTTAAACTGGGAAGTTTTCCTATGAGTTAAAAGCATATCTGTTTTCAAATAATTGAAACGATAATTCTGGTCATCTTTAACACATCATTACTCGATAGTTTATTATACTTTCAGCCTGTTAAAGACCAAGCGACATCTGCACTTGCTTTGAAAAAGAGTTTTTGTTAAATATTTTCATAGGTTTAAACTTAAAGTTAAATCAGTCTCATTGAGCGTAAATAAGAAAATATCCCACATTGTAGAAAGGAAAAAAGACAAAACTGAATGTTTTGATATTAACAACTCAAAATCCACTTTAAATTAAGTAAAATGACAAAAGTTTTGTGGTGGCTGTCCATGACTGGTGTTGACTGTGTGAAAAACAGCCGTATGCGATCGCCTGTACCAATCCCGAGTAAATGGCGAGAGTAACTACTCTACTCGAACTTTCGATCATTTTTCAAAACTTCGAGTCGAGTCGAGTAGTGAAATCTCGGTTCGAAAAAGCTCGATAATCGAGTACTCGCACACCCTCAGTTAAATCGTCTGTTTTTCTACTATGCTCCTCCCGCTTCTTTAGCAATAAATTATTATAAGAATTGCTGATTTTTAGCGAATTTCCCCTATAGGGAAGTAGGTATTACCGTAGGTCTCATGGTAAGACCTAAGACCGAGACCATAATAACTTTTCGTTTTGGGGCCACCAGAAGCAGAAAACACCATTCGTTCGAATGTTTATATATATATATATATATATATATATATATATATGTGTGTGTGTGTGTGTGTGTGTGTGTGTGTGTGTGTGTGTGTGTGTGTGTGTGTGTGTGTGTGTGTGTGTGTGTGTGTCTGTAAGCACGATAGCGGCCATAAAAATGGTCCGATCTTAGTGAAATTTGGTTCAGTCATGTAAAGTGGTAATCCCTCGGACGAGTTCGTAAACCAGCCCGATCGGACCACCGGAAGGGGGGGTAAAGGGGGATAAACTTCCCCAAAAATGTTTTTTTTTTAGTTTTTTACATAGGAAAATAAAATTTATTGAATTTTTGAGCAACATTGAATTTAGCTCAAAAAAACAAACAACTTAGTATGTTGAATCACTGCTCTATGTTCATTGGTTACCGAGATATTGAAAGTGGTAAACACACTACGTTGTCCCAATGTTAACCTTATGGCAAATAAATAAAATTCTATATCTCGCTTATTTCTCAATATATCTTGATAAAACTTGGTAAATAGTATCTTCTAGATCAGATCCCAGATCTACCCAGTTTTAATATACCTGTAGCAGCAAACCTGCATACTCATTCCTCATGTTATTCTTATGGAGCTTACCAAAACATGTCAAATCTCGCTATGTTGGATTGAAATTAGTTGTTTTGCATTTGAAATTCGCTGAGTATGCAGGTCTGCTGCAACGGGGGTATTTTATCTTAAAACTTTTTCATATTAAACCTAGTACCTGGGGACCGAGCTTAGCTCGTGAGTATAACAGTAGTCAGTTGCATTATCTCATGACTGCAGTAATATTCCACTCGACTAGCAACTTGCTATAAATCATTCTCAAGGGGCTGTTTATGAACAGTCGGAAGATTCTTTTGCTTACATTTTCTTTGTTATTCCGTAATCAACATGGCAACTCAAATGACCCTATATTTAAAATTTTTAATTTTTAATATAATTTTTCTAAATATGTTACGTTTTTTTCAGCAATTTTTGCGTAAAGACGAATTTAAACATCAAAACTTCACCTACTTGTAAAATTGTATTACAATCTTGTTGTAGCCGTTTTCGATATATAAAATGTATAAGAATTGTTCATTAAAAATAACTTTTTTTAACATTTTTAAAATTTATTTAATTTTAGTGATTTATTAACCTTATACCAGGTTATGCTATCCATTAAGCGGAGGGCTAGCATACACAGTAAAAAGTAATAAACTAGAAAGAATTTGGGTGGGTGCTAAATTCGGTTCTCCTAATCTTTCATGTCCTCCAAAAGTCCTCCTTTTGACCCGAAGGTCCTCCAATTTTCCAAGTAAATTTAAAAAACTTATTAGACTTTTTGGGATGTTATACAAATGCACCTCCTTAAAACACGAATTTCGGTTCTATTATAATTTTTGTTAACTTCACTAGTTTTTGAGAAATATGTTTTAGAGATATTTCTTGGTAAATCAGATTATGAGTAAATTGTTTTGAATTTCAGTTATTTATTTACTGATGAACAATGATATTTTTCATATAAACAACATTAGAGAAAAGTAGTTGAGTTTTCTGAAATGCTCTATAGAATCCTTCAATGGTCCTATTTATCATTGTCTTTATGACTTGATCGAGGAGACACACGGATTAACAAGATTGTTTAACAGATTCTAATAACAATCGAATCGAATCGAAACCAATCCGATTGGACTACCGCATCGCTTGCAGCGAGGTGCGCGGTGGGGCGATGTTTTGGTGAACAGCTGATGTATATAAACAAGAGAGAGGGGCCGCGCGCAGTTAGAAGTTAGTCGGTGCGACGGTGAGGAGGTCGTCGGTAGACGCTTAGCGTACAGACAGTCTACTCGCTGTAGTGTATCGGAAGCGGAAGTGCGAGATGCGGCCACCATCCCCCACTCAGGACACCGAGAACACGGACCCCAACATGCCCGCTATGATGCTGTGCACCAGGCTGGCCGGCAGGGCGATCATCAGAGTCGTCTCCCGTTGCAACGAGGCGCAAGAGAACAACAATCTGGGTAGGTTGACATTTTTGTTTTTATTTAGTTGTTAATATATGCGCTTTTCTTGCAAAACTATATTCCCAACGATTTGGGGAGGACCGTGTATAGGACGTTTAAATTTTTGGTTTTAGTTGAAAGTGCTTAACTGGAAATACATGCGCTTTTTCTTACTGAACAAAATAAGTTTATCTATTGTTAAGAAAACAAAAGAAAAAAACAGGATAATGTTCAGGGGAAAAAATGTTATATGAACATGCAAATGCATGATGCAGTAGGTAAAAATGTGAAATAGAGTCAGCAAAATTATTCTCGGATGTAAATTTAACTCGAGGATTCATCACCTTCAAAACTCAGTATCGTATAAAGTATAATAGCTGAAAGCCATAACATTATATGTTAACTTAAACTACCTATTCAAAACAATAATAACTCTGTCATTGAATTAACAAATTAAGATTTATGAATTAAAGGAATTAAGTAAATGATTTTAAATTTGCCTTAAAGCTGAGGCTTTATAATTACACGGGGCTTTAAGAATAAATATTATAGAAAATGTGACGAAATAAAAATGTAAGTAACGCACATGCGTTTTCAGCTAATTTACGATTATGTAGGCACATTTTAAGCTTTAAATTTATATTTACTTTAACATGTATGTTTGGTTGTGCTACGTAATTTCTATCCAATCACAATGTAACAAAGGAATCATTCACATGACTCGAGTGACCCTCGAGGCTTCAAGGTCTTTTGTGTATTGTTGTGCTTTCTACTCATTTTATTTATTTATTCACTCGGAAACCCTCCCCAAATTTAATTATTTTTACTAATGATAACATCATATCCAAAAAATTTCGACCTTTCCCCCTTTTTTCAAATTACGCACAAAGAAAACATAGCAAAAGAATGTCGCGTGTCACAACGACGCAATTACCATTATGACTCAAACAAAGACAAAGATGACACGGCTTTGTTGACAAACGCAAATTATTAACAGCATTAAGATAAGGAACAAGTGGATAGATAGGTGGAGAGTGGGAAGCCTTTCTCTCATATTGCATAACCAGGTGCAACCTTTGGCAATCCATAACGTACAACAGCTGTTGCAAGGCCGCGGGCTCTTTCACAAGTACGAAATTTCATAAGGTAGATCATTTGAGGTGGTCAGCCAATTTTGAAAATTTATTCTCAAAAAAACTACCAAAGACAAGTGAAAGTGGAAGAAAGGAAAATAAGTCTGGCAGAAACAAACCATGGTGTAATATAGGTACAGGGGAAGTATAGGTGGAAAAAGTACATACTTTTAGTAATTACAGAGCTATACACGCTAAAATCGAAAGAGTGAATACTCACTCTTTGTGAGTGACTCATTCACTCTTCGGGGTAGAGAAAATTGAGCCACTCTGAAAGAGTGAAGGTTCACTCTTTGAAAAAGTGAACCGTTTTCACTCATGAAAAGAGTGGAATATCCCCACTCAATGAAAGAGTTGTTCTTGTTCTTTTCAGAGTGGAATTTTAGTCTTTAAAAGAGTGAAGTTCAACTTTAAAAGAGTGAAATCACCTAACCTCACTAACCTAACCTCTCATTGGCATTTGTGAACTACAATTCTGACTCTTTGCCGACACTTGTTGTGGGCAACTGGTACCTAAACGTGATGATTGAAACTAAAACCTCTAAAATGTAACGGCGCAGGCATATTCAACGAGTGTCACAGAACCTTTGCTGAGACTAAATTGAATTTTCCCTCCACCCTAACCTTGATTCTACAGACTATTGTTAATCTTTAAATTACGTTAGCTATACCTTAACACTAACCAAGTAAGTGGTTAAAGCAATGTTTTCTGCTTACCTGTACATAAATCGGTAATATCCATGTGCATGTGAATCAATGACCAAAATGGCGACTCAGTAGCGTCGTCGCGTCGCCGGAAGCGATCCCCACCACTTTCAAAAACTCACTCAATTGAGAGTGAATTCTCACTCTTTCCTTATATGGTTTCAAAACTATATTATCAATGAGTGAAAATTTCACTTTTTCATGAGAGAAATCATCACTCAACCAAAAGATTGGATATTTTTCACTAATTTAGAGTGAATATTAACTCTTTCGGAGTGAAAACCTATTCACTCCGACAAATAAATGACTTTTTCACTCTTTCGATTTTAGCGTGTATACTTACGGAAGGATCTGTAGTGGTTTCTGTTCCTGAATTTCGGGATGAACAGTTTAAATATGGTTCAGTATTCATGTTTAACATAGATCATTCAGTCTATCACTAATTGGGCGAGTTTCCAAACAAAGGAAATACTCTAACATTATATTTCAGTTTGATAAATAAATAAATATATTTTTTACTGAATTATCTCAGTAAGTTTATCACTTACGGTAATCAAAAAAAATCCTACCAAAAATTTCAGTTTTTGACTTTGGTTACAATGATGAACACTTATTTGCCAAAATGTCTTTAATATACTAATGGAAAACCATAACATTTTCAGCATCTTATTTAAGCACTTTAAGTTTGTTTATAAATTGTAATCCTTATTTTCCAAATCAACCAAAACTCACTTTAAACGCTTTTTTTAACAATATCCGTTTGATATTTGACTTTTTCTCTGAAATTTTCACATATAATCGTTTAAAATCGTGTTAGAACTTTCCGAAAACCATACGCACTGTTTTTTTTTTCTTCAGCCCTGTCGGAAGCTGATTTATAACTATAAAACGTTTGACAAAATGAGCCAACAATGCACTCTTAAAAACGTAATTTACGCGTTGTTTCAAAACACTTTCTGCGGTGTTGAAGAGCGTTAACTGCAGATATAAATAAAATGGGCCAACAATTCGCTCTTGAAAACGTAATTTATGCGTTGTTTCAAAACAAGTGAAGAGTGTTAACCGCACCAGATATAAATAAACAGTCCTTGAGTGCAGACTCGCTCTTGAGTTTATTAACACGTCTGCCTTCATCTCCGAGCTAAGAGCGTTCTTGTGTTCTCAAGGGAAAAAATTCGTACAAAGAACTCTTAAGATATACTTAACAGGTTTATCTCCCTAACTATTCAATTGTATGTAATTTAGCGTTTAACTGTTTTATACAATGTAAGATTGACGTGCATTGAATAGACGTCTGTAGTTGGCACGGGTTGGCCTTCAAGGGCCGATCTGGTACTATTTGTCCAATGGAGCTTGTCAACTAATTGACATTGGCCGATTAATTAATTAGTTATTCTGACTCGATAATTTGTCTATCTTAGCCTAGGCAGGTTTACAAGACAAATTGCTTCATTTGAATGTGCAATGACAAACTTAAAACTTACCATATGAGTAGTAATGTTGTGATTTCAAATTAAAACTATGATTCGCATTTTTATTCAGTCTACTGATGACGTTTAGTAAATGTTTTTAAAACTTTAAAACTCTGTGTATATGTTGAACTGTAAGAATTTATCAGCGCAAAAAATGAAAGTGAATTTGAATAGACCTACTTATTTAAATAAGGAATTGAATTATTATAGTTGCGCTCATCTGTTTTTGTTTCCTAAATGACTTTTTGGTGAACAACGAATTGTTAAATACAACACACTGAGCGGTTGCTAGTCGGCCATATGTACATTTTATAACTATTTTTCAAATATCATAATTTTTTCTAGAGTCTGTTGCTTTTATAACAGTTTTTAATATTTTGAAACTTCAACCTAGTTTACTGTTTCTTTTGTCTTTGATTTTAATTCCTTCATATAAAATTACAATATAGTTACAGACCATCTGAAATACTTTGTGCAAAATTACTTAATTAGTTGTTTAACCCCCCCCCCCTCTCAAAAAAACAAAAGGGAGCATCCTCCAGTTAAAATGGCGTTGGCAGGACCATCCATTGGAGGATTCTGACTTGTGTCACAGTGTCAGCGGCTTCCAGACACATGCGATTGGCTCTCCTATTCCTATTCCTTTACTATTGCCAGCACCCTCACTAATTACAGTTACGGACAGTGTCAAGCAGGGGTGAACTCAGCAGGGGGACATAGGTATGAATGTTTTAACCATAATAATATTTGTTTGCATCATCAACTTGTTGGTATTTCAATTAAAAATTAAAATTTATCTCAAGGATACCGCACTTTCATATTTACTATCAATGTATGATGATGATGATGATGATGATGATGATGATGATGATGATGATGATAATGATGAACTGTACGACCCCTTGTGGTGGTTCACGGTATGACCCCCCCCCCCCCCTAAATTAATTCCTTGATCCGCCCCTGAAGCCGAAACTGAATCAAGAGGTCCCAGCATTGGGCAAAACCTCCGTTGTCATCCCAGTAATAAAAATTATAGGATGATTTCCATCCTTCGAAAAATTCTAAAGATTGTTAAAATACTTTCCCATACTTCCAAAAATTACCGACAAAGATTATTTCAACGTCAGATATGATTCTGCAGCTACCACAAAGCTCCGACCGTCCACCTGCCTATGGTTCCCAGTTTCCACTCCCTCCGACAGCCGCTGTCTACCCGGTTTCAAGGGAGTTCCGCGTCTTTATTCCAAGTATGGTCGCCGGCTCTAGGTCTGCCCGCCGGCCTTGGCCCCCGTGGAGTCTTCCGCCCGAGCATATGGCGCTTTGAACAAGGCGCGAGTTTTGTTTGGTGAATAAATTAGGTTGTTTGTTGTGCGGGTGATATTTCCTCAGCCTTGCGTGGTCCAGGCGTTTTTTGTTTGTTTGGCTCCTCGACTGAATGTCTAGGAGCGATAATTTTAGACTTAGACCATTATTCTCTTTGCTAGAAAATGGAAGATCAATAAAATGATTATCTCTGCCGAAATTAGTGAAAATCAGAGGACTGGAAGATTTTGAATACTATTACATGTCCCGAAGTGCTCAGGAATATTTTTCTTCGTGGTTCCTGTACAACAGCTTTCTGTCTATACTGTGTTTGAAATAAACACAAAAACTACTGAACCGACCCGGCTAGAATTTTTCACTAAAGTAGATCATGATCTCAGCCAACTCATAGGCCTATTCATGTTTTATTAAGGAAACTTAAGTTTATTTACAACTTTTCTTCCTTGCATGTAAAATGCAGAATCAACCTTATTTTTAAGAGGACGTAATGTTTAACAAACCACAATAAGGTAAAGGGGATATCCCACCCTGTAATGTAAATCATCCCCCGTATATACGCCACATGTAAAATAAAACACCTCTTCGCATTTGAAGTTTATAACTAACTAAAAACCGCTTTGTTTGCGACATGCAGTCGTTGTAAACCTTCCTCACTCAGCCTTAACACTATCCAAGTGAACGGAATGTTATAACTAAGGTGACCGGTCCCGTTTTTTAGCGACATGTCCCGTTGTCCCGACAAACTCTCTCGGGACGTCCATTTGTCCCGTTTTGACGTTGTTGGTAAGAAAAAATACTTTAAAAAAGTTTTACGGTAAAAAAACTCTTCAATTTTTCCGGTTCTTTTGTCTTTTCTAGTAACTTAAAATTAATGGTAAATATGAACTAAAGTATAACACATATTCAATCTGAGAGTCTAAGAACCCACCAAAATGCTCCTAATTTTTGAAAATTTTCCGAGGGAGGACCCCCGGAAATACTTTTTAATGTAAAAGAACTCTTAAATAATTTTTTCCGGTTCTTTAGTAGTTTTCTAGCAACTTAAAATTAATGGTAGTGATGAACTAGAGTCCAGCACATATTTTCAATCTGAAAGAGTCTAAAAACGCACCAAAATGCTCCTAATTATTCAAAATTTTCCGGGGGAGGACCCCCGGACCCCCCTCTATTTGTGGGGGGGTATCCATACCCCTCCACACCCCCCGGAAGTCAGCGTCCCGTTTTGGCTGTTCCAAAATCTGGTCACCTTAGTTATAACCTTACCTTAGTTGACCCTACTCCACAACTTTATCACTCTCTATCTCACTCGCTCACACTAATTATCGCCGTTATCGATGCATCAAACGAGACACAGACTGTTAACCTTGTTAACCGCTCTTTGCCGACTGTGAACCTTGTAACCGCTCTAACAATGAATGACATGAGGCAAACGTGAAGCAAGGCAGGTTGGACGTGATACAACAACGAGCAGTGATGTAATTAATTAGGCTGTGGCTGTGGCGCAACAGGAGGCATGTAGCACTGAGTGATCGCTGGTTTCCACACTCAGATACAGAAGGCACTGTTGTCTGATTTGGGTCGAAATGAAGATAAATGCGAAAGACGACTGGGTATGTGTGTCGTGTGTCGTCCTCATTTGCGTGAGTGATAAGTTCTCAGTGCTTATAGTGGATTTTGCAGTTATTTTTCATCGCTCTTCATTCAAAAACGGCCCGTTATCGTACAGCTGACGAAAACTCTCGATTTTTTCACTCAAGCAAATTATGATCGGTAGACTTGTCCTTTCAACACGATTGCTTTGCCGTTTACAAACAAGTAATTTCCGTCCTCGGGTTGACTTTGAAAATCCTATCCTATAGGCTACTCTTATACGAGCAGTGTTATCTTGTATGCTTGTATGTATGCTTGCTTGCACAACGATCTCAAAAACGGCTCCGAGGATTTCCTTCAAAGTCTGGAAATAAGTCATTTATGACTCAAAAACGTATTTTATACAGATTACTTGGCCAGAGAAAATCTAATAACGTAATAAATCGAATTTTAAAGTTGTAAAATTGTAACATTGGCCTTATGGGTCGCCGTGATAGCAACGAAAATAAACAAGGAAAGTGTAAACAAATGAAGTAATCATAACAGCTGTTTGGAATCTACAGCCATTAAGGGAAAATACAAAGTGGGATGAAGAGTCCATGGAGCAATAAAAAAGGTTTCTATTTATCAATTTTATGACATTGATATATTTTATAGTAACTGGATGAACTGGTAAACATGAAATAACACCGAGCAAGGCTCGGTCCACCAGGTACTAAATAGTAAAACAAACTGTGTGATGTTTACACACGGGAAATCATAGACTGTGCGATATTAGACAGTTTCTCAAAAAGCCTAGTGGTAATTTGCATCGTGATGAAAAGTATCGTTCATCAATCGTAACAAAAGATCCATTTTGGGGCTGGACAGTATTTTCCATCATACTTGTTACAACTTGCTTGTAAAAACTATCTTGCCCCGAAACGGGCTACTTTCTCGACAAGTAGTGAAATATTCTATTCACATATTTTAATTCTCTTCTCAATCTTTTTTTATGTATAGATCTTGTTTGTAAAAGTGGAACCTGGATAATTCGAACTTGTATAATTCGAAATCTTCTTTAATTCGAATATTTTTCTTGGTCCCTGGCATTTTGTATCTAAACAATGCTAAAAAATCGTGGATAATTCGAATTTTAATTTGGATAATTCGAATTTTTTGAGTGCCAAATTAAGGTACATCAATTTCATTCCACGGCTGGAAATAGTTACAAATTCATTGAAAAACACGTTTTACTACGACGTTCAATAAAAAATTAACGCCAGACCTATGGCGTGTCAGGTTATGGTCAGATGACTCATCCCTTCCACCTCCCAGGCTTCCCACCCTACCTAACATCACTTCTAACTCGACACCAATAATAATGTAAACTAAAGCAGTACAGAACGCTGACTGGGCTCGGAAAAGGGTTGCGCTCGCCGTGTCGCCGTGATAGCACCACTAGTCGGTTCGTGCTTTATTCTGTGTAGAACGGCTCCCGGCCAGTGACGGATCTAAGGGGGGGGCAGCGGGGGCACCTGCCCCGGGCGCCAGCCAGTAAGGGGCGCCATCGGCGCCCAAAGCTGGCTGACTCCGGTTAAGAAAAAAGTGAAAAATAGAATTTAAAGTCAAATTTTTTGTTTCGCGGCCGGCAAATCAGTAGCATCACTGCGGTAAAATCTCTTTCGCATCGCGGCCTTCAAGCCCATCTCTATTTTCATGGCAGTCACATGCTCGGTGTTTGATGGCCAGAAAATAGCTCAGTGTCTTTGTGGCTAACAAATCTCTTGGTCTCATTGCAGCTGTTAAATATTGTTGGCATATAGCGGCCGTAAAATCTTTCGGTTGCATTGCAGCCGTCAAATAATATTTAATTTTTTCCACAGATTGGGCTCGAGTATTCGTTTTAGGAGGCAACATTGCCGATTTCACTGGCCGGGAATATTGTTTTGAGATAGCCAGGAAAGGCAAAAAAAGTCGGGAGTTCCTTTTGTGAAGTCTGGTAGACACCTTGCACTGGTTTTACAGTGGCTGGCAAATTTCTCAGATATATAATGACAATAAAAGATCTTGGTTAGGCTGTATAGTGGCCTGCGAACATCTGATGTATTGCGGCCATAACGTAAAATCACATTATATATACGAGATAATTGCTTATCCATCACGCCAAAGACATATTTAAAATATTACTTTTTTGTGTTTGGTGGGGGGGGGGGCGCCAAACGCTGATTTTGCCCCGGGCGACAGTATGTGTAGTTCCGTCACTGCTCCCGGCAGACGAGCCATGCGCCAGACCTGATGCGCAGTTTTCTATGTCGACACAAAGACTACTCAACATTGCGACCCTTCCCTCCCCCCACCAGCCAAACTAACTTCCGAATTCCAGTGCAGCATTCCGTTGTTTTCGATCGTCCTTCAAACAAAGTGTTTTTTCTCTGTGCAGTGTCTTGTTTTTAAGTGTTTAAAAGTTATTTCGTAACATTAAATAAGTGTAGTGACCATGTCGACAAAATCACGAACCTATAAAACACTCACTTTAGCGGAAAGACAATGAGCGTGCAATTGTCAATGTTACACGAGGTTAAGTTGGCAGCCTGCATCAAGTTAAGAAGTAGCAGAACGTACTGTATTTTTTCTAGCAGAAATGTTTCTTTGTATTATCGTACGTCGCGTCGTACGTAGTTTATACTTTAGCGTAGTTATTTCTGTTTTATGATCACTGTTTTTGAACCCTTATAATTAGCGTTTTTTGATGAATTTATTCTTTTAGTGTGAAAATTTGATAAAGAGGTTAAATTCACAATGTGAAGTTTGAATGTTTTGGCCTCGTTCTTTAGAACTTCTTTAATTCGAATTTATAGATAATTTGAAGTTTTTAGCTGGTCCCTTGAGGTTCGAATTATCCAGGTTCCACTGTATTAATTTTAAAAAATTTCAAGGTTTATTGTTGAAAATAATTTGTAAAATAAGTCTTTCAGTTGTACAACAAAATGGCATATTATGTCTGGTTTGGAATTTCTCTGCTTAATATCTCAGTTAACTTACCACGTAACAACCATGGTTTTAACCATTAATTTTTGGTCCATTATTTTAGCTATGATTCTGACCCAAAATTTTGTTCATATCTCAACCACACCTTGCTACCAACTGAAATTGCGTTTACAAGCGATCATCTTTGATCGTTTCGCGAAGAGAATCGTTTATAGTTTGTCAACACTTTTACCACAGAGAACTAAAACCGTTTTCTGTGCTTTTACCGTTTGGTGACAGTCGCACGCTGTCCGACGCCACACACAGAGTACTGTGTAGTTAAGTAGTTCCCGCCAATTCGCCGCCCCGCCGGTCGATCTCCCGCCAGTTTCCGATCAGCTGTTTTGCTTGACATTGGTACAATGGACCGTATCCCGCATCCTACTTTCACTACACTTTCGCTCTGTTTTGCTCTAGGCAAAACCGGCAAGCCACTTGTTTATACATGTAAACAAACTCTATTAAATCTACTAGTGATTTAAGTTGTTTCTAGTTTGGTTGAAATCATCGTTGGTTAATAAGTTACCGCTCAGGTGAAGTTAAGTTTTTACGATAGTTTTTCATTTTTTGCGTTTTAATGTAATGATTAAAATATAATGGTTTCTCTATTCTTAAAAAAAAATCGTAGGGTGCAATTTTTAAGCGAGAACGAAATATATAAGCCGATAAACGTGCTTAAAAATCTTTAAGCTCATCAAATCGTCTTCTGAACTTCAGCTGAAATTACTAAATGAAATATTTTTGTTGAACTGTCAATTATTAGCGTTTGTCATGGCCTTATACGTGTATATCTGTGTGAAAGACTAAAGATATGATCTTATAGTTGATTAACAACCCCAAAAAATAATAAACAATAAGACAATGAAGACTGCTAGGTAGCTAAAGCCCTCAGTGATAAGGGCGTGAATAATAACTATAGGTAAGAAAGTGCTGATGTTAGTTACTTATTAACATAAGCAGGTTCTGTAACACTGTAACCTCCTAAATGTTAAAATGCCACTAGTGTTAAAAACATATCCTCGAGTAAAAATTTAAAATCTACCAAAAATATATATTAAATACATTACGATGACATTTTTTCAGTTAATTAAAGACATGAACATAAATTTTCAACCCAACTCTTAAATCAAAATAACACCTAAATCCCAACATTATCCAATGCTTCCTCCTTCCTCCTTCGTCATATTCAATTAACTGGCATTCGACATGGATCATATTCTTGGCAGTAACTACACATGCCTTTGCTTTCTCTCAGATGATATTCTTGCTGCTCTCAAATTAATGATCTCCTGTTGAAGAGTTTCTCACAGATTTTAATACAACGTGGCGTGATACTTAATTAGTATATACCTTGTAATCTAAAAAACCTTTAGAATATTTTACACAAACACACCATATTTGTAAGGTTAAAATCATGTTTGATTATTCTGTTTTAAATCAAGAACAACTTTAAACTAGCCAAACTCATAAATCAGGGGCTTCTTCTTTTATGATATTCACTTTATCAAATCAATCGTTTGGTTTTGCTGCTCGAATTTAAATCCAGAACGTTTGGTTTTTAAACGCTTGCGTGTGAGCCAATAGATTTAACGAAACAGCTGACGGTGTAAACATTTAAGATGGGTCGGCGGACGATCCGCGCCGTAACCGATGATGCAACCCGTCCCGCTACTTCCGGTTGCATAAACCAGGGAAAGCGCAGGATCCGAGCCGCACCGGAAGTCGTTCTAATTAAAACAATTAATTCGTTGCCAATGGCAACTGTATCACGTGATCCCATGTGTGCGTATTAGCTGGCAGTGACCAAGCTTGCAAACGTCGAAGTATAAAATATTTGAACACACAAGCGTATCATTTAGGTTTACACTAGCATATAGCATTGACGACAGTTTTACTGACTAGTAAACTTGCAAGTGGCACGAATAATGTCGTTGTAAACCAAAAACGACGCACGTACCAATTTTAGTGACGTCCATCGACAGCGGTGTAATTTGAGGTTCACACGAGAAGTTTTTCGTGCCACTTACAAGCCTGTTTAAAGTGACGCCACTGCTCCATGTTAGTGTAAACCAGGCTTTAGCTAATTGGACCGGGAGCTGGGATATCGAAAATAACGTCATAAGGTGCGCATGTAAAAGCTATGCCGTTTTGAAGAGACATCCGGGGGTGTTAAATATGAATCCGGAATTCGGAAAATATTTTATCTTTTATAATTGTTTTGAATTTGGCTTAAGTATTTTTATTGAGTTTTGTCTGATACATCCGCATGAAACAGTGATATAAATCCCCCAAGGGTATACCCCAAATATTTCTGACCAATTCACTCACGGACTTGTGACGAAATCCTATAGCAACCACAGAACGAATTGCGGTGAAATTGAACGTTATTTCCTCATTGGAGCTCGTGCGCTCCTTAAAAACGCATAATGTAGTATAGTGCGAATCAATTCACATGGCCCAGTTCGCCCTAAAGACTGGGCTTAGTGATGACTTGGGCCGAGTTATTTGACTTTGACTGTAGCGATGATTTCCGCCTTTATGCACCTGCACAGAAGCAATGTTTTCTTGTACGTGAAAAGTGACGTGTAAATTTCAATGTTTTCGAAGTAGTTTCAAAAGGTCAACAGCTACACTCCTATTCGAGTCATCCATATAAGTATGTACTTTACTGAACAGCAACTTGAATATGGTCAAGTAGTGAAATGTGCAGACAATTTATTTCCATTGCAGTTTTCTAGAAGCAATCTAAATTTAAAATACTTCTGCAGTTTATTCGGTTTATAATAGAAGCCAAAATACCCCCGTCGCAGCAAACCTGCGTACTCAGCGAATTTCCAATTACAAAATAACCAGTAATTAATCCATTATTACAAAACAAAATGTAAATTAAGTGATATATTTAAATATTAAAATATTATATTATAGCTAGTTTTACAAAGCCGTTGTAAAAAAATTGGCAAATGACTTAGATGAAAACACACAAAGATTTCATATAATGAAGTAGGCAAGAATGTTTATTTTTTAATTACATTAACATAAAATTGTTTAACAAAAACAAAATTCTATTAATTACATTGATAAACTGACAAATTACTCAAAGCGATTCACTGAAAACCTCAGTAGAGAGTGAACAGGAAATTGGCTAAACCAACATTCTGCTGCCCTGATACTAAAAACACAGGGGGAAAAATGGCAAAACCTCAGAGACCAATGGACTTAGAGAAATGATTGACAATACCAAATTGTTTGTTTTTTCGAGCTAAATCCAATGGTGCAAACAATAATTTGATAAATATAATTTTTCAATTAGAAAAACTCAAAAACCCCATTTTTGGGGGGTAAAATGGAGCCTTTACCCCACTTTGGATATGTCTATCTGCGGCTGGTTTACGAACTCGTCCAAAGAGAATCTAGTTTTACTTGTCTGTACCAAATTTGGTTTCGATCGAAGGATATTTACGAGAGTTATCGTGCTTAAAGACACTCAAAAAATGAAAATTCTATTTCCCATATAAGCCCATGTTAAATTTTGAAACAAATCGTGATTTTGGCAGGTAAAAATGCGTTTTAACAATCAAATCACTTCATATCCAGAAAGTACACATAAAAAGCTGTCAATTAATATAAATATTAATATGATTGCTGAGGTTACCCTGAACGGATATTTTTGTCCATTCTGTTCTGTTAAAACGACGCTAATAGCTTATTTCTAAGGAAATTCGCTAAAAGAGCGGCTGCAATCGTTTACCTCCCTGGCCTTGAGCTAAATCCGCATTAATTACAGGCCAAATCAAAAAACATGCTCTAGTCCACCAGTCCACCCATAAGGCGATGTCATTTTAACATTGGGCCTATGGACAACTTGGACCACGTCATTCAACTCGGACTATATAACTGTCAGGACCGTACAAATGTTGACATATTACCCAGGTTTTAGTTGCGGGAATAGATAAATATATATCGATTTTCGATTTCTTTCGTTACCTATTTTCCTCGATTCGCCCTCCTCCCTCTCTACAGACTCCAGGAAGAGCGCGCCGGCGCTCTTGAAACTAGTTGCCAAACATGGGAGAGGTTTTGCCCTTTTAAATCGGCGACGACCTTGATGGGTCCCCAGGACTGTGAGTCAGGAGTCAGGGCGCTCGGTAACGGTATAATACACGTCGAATGACATGGCAGATACTGAGATTCTGCCCGTAGGTCAAATGCTATATTGACGTTAGTGCTATGGGCTGTCTTGGCCACACCATTTGGCTTAGCCTATATTGTGCAACTCAACAGTCGGCTCCGAAAAAACACTTAAGTTAGAGTTTATTTTATAATGAAAGAAATTTTATTGAGAGCCAAAAGTTGGTTTAGTGTTACTCTTTGGGAATTATTTGTTAGGACTTAGTCTTAAACGGCAGCCTAAAACATGCATGTAATTAAGATATTAGGGGTTCTGCTCGGTATTTAGTAGTTTTGTGGAATTTTTGATCATTATCTTAATAAATGTAATATTTGTCTTGAATTTTCTCAGCTATGAAATGCTGCTATTATTTAGTCGGTACGGTGCAAATCTTTATGCAACAATTACCGAAACAAATTCTATTAATCAATAAATTATATAATTTGTATGTAAATAAACAAAAGCTAATGTTGCTACACAGGTACACTAACCGCAAGATTAAAATAGAATATTAAGTAAAATAGGTTAATAGTGGACAAAGTTTAAATATTTTGGACATGATTTAGTGATTTTTTTTAACCAGTGTCCATATCTACGACTGCTGTTTTTCATTGTGGTTCTGTGAAAATTGGAGACTTAGAAGCAGCCTCAATCAATTAATCTCACCTTAAAACCTATAAACGGAAATTTACCGATAAATTAATTTAAATCACGGAATTATACCTAAGTCGAAACAAACAAAAACAACAATTAATAAAAACTTATTTCGGTCAGCTGAAGTTGGCAAGTGCACCGGGAACCGTGTATTTGTGGCTCGGGTTACGTGATTAGAACTGGGACATTCGAGAAACAAAGTTGGCACGACTGCCAGTGCCTTCAATATCCGACAGTCGTGTGTGTGTGTGAGGTGGGAACACTGTTTCCGTGGTGAAATGGCCAGTGCTGTAACCCGTGTTGTTCACCGTTGTGAAGCTGCTCAGGAAACTCAACAACTCGGTAAGGGAGGGTAAATTAAAACTTAGGGCCTATTTCATTTGCTGTGCATTGCGAAATACCAAGTGGTTATTCAGACGCTGACCGTGACGTCACTGTCCCAACAATGACGATCAGTGATGCTACTGAGAAAGAAAATAATCCCTTTTATCCCTTCTTATTCTCAACTATTACTCGCTGCGATGTGTACACTATAGCACAGTACCTAGAATACTATACGGTAGGTATCTTTCGCAGGTAAGAGTAAGAATAAGATGTGACGTCATGGTAGTCTAACACTTGAAAGAAGGTTCAGCAAGTTCACGTGCAAATTTCGTGAAACTAAGCAAAATCTCGTGAGATTTTTCATTACTAGAATGAAACATAGTCTTCATTTGTTGACAAATAAATACTTAGCCTTGAAATAAAAGGTGAGTTAGGAAGCTTAAGAAACATGTTATAACAATAAATCAGCTGTCTGTGGTTGGTGCTAATTTGGCTTGCAGCGAGACTTGCTGGTGCGTCGACTTGCAAAAGAACTTGGCGCAATAATTAGTGTAAAAGTCATGTCGCTCTGGTGCGCACCACCGACCAGCAGAACGCTTTCTGATTGGCTGGTCTACTGCGCATATTGTTTATGATACTTACCGTATAGATGTTCAAGTTACTGTGCACTGTAGGACGATTAAAATAACAAGGCCCAGTCCGCCCGTAAGACCAATATTAATTTTAGCATGTACTCTAAAGTGTGGATCTGTTATTTGATTCGAACTATGCTAATAAGTGTGCCCAGTATATAACTGAGTATTTATATTTCTTTGTGGTCCCCTTTGTCTGTCTATTTGATCAGTAGGCCCATCGTTTTTGCTTTCAGATAATCAATTAGCATTTTTCAGTTGTTGAGATTAGAGTTGTTCATGTCAAGAACAATATTTAATCTACACAAGTTAATTTAATTTTTCAGACATTTCAATTTACACAAATCATCTTCGATTAGGCTGTTAAAACATTGCTTGCTGTGTGGTGAAATTAATTTATCAAAGTTATTAAGACATGCAGTAGCCCCTGCCCTAAATTTACATCTGTCTAAAAGGTAAACTATAAATATTTGGCAGGCCAAGTGCCAGAACCATTTTAGAGCTTAAAACTTATACTATTATCTTCATACCCAAAAGAATTACAGTAGAGCGCCGATTATCCAAACGTCGGTCATCCAAACTGTCGGTTAACCGAACGCTGTAATAATTCACATTTTGAACATGATTCTTAAGCAATTCGAATTCGCGCGCCAATCGAAACTCCCGTCGCGCTAGGATAACCATGTATTCTGATAGATTCAATAATAAAATTCCGTGAATAATTTTTGTTTGATCATTTTTTTAGCCTTTTTACTACTAAGAATTACGTTACATATATAATTTTAAAATGTTGTCTTTTCATGTTTGATTATCCGAATATTCAGTTATCCGAATACCCCTTGTCCCTAATTAGTTCGGATAATCGGCGCTCTACTGTATATGAATCATTGTTAGTGTGCATACCATCGCTGTTTTACCCCAGGTTTTACCCAGCAAAGAGGGCTTAGTCTTAAATTTATTTTTTGCAGCTTATACACCCAATACCCACATGACTTCCACAGCGTGATCAGAAGGAGAGACGTGTTGAAAGTGTGTAATGTGTAAGTGGTGTTGCAGATCTGTCTGAGTGCCAGCTGATGCAAGTCCCAGATGCCGTGTACCACCTCATGAGGCACACGGAACTCAAGGGCTGCAACCTTTCCAGCAACGTCATCTCCAAAATACCGCCCAAGTTCGCCGTCAAGTTCTCGTTAATTACAAGTAAGTTATTTAAATGATAATTCGATTTTTTTTGGGCGCAAAATGATTCTGGAGGCAAATATTTTGGGGGAGGGGAAGGCAATGGAAGGTGCCTACAAGGTCCTGTGTTATGCCGTAGGTAAAATATGAAATTTTAAAATTCTGTCTACTTCTCAACTAATAGTTCAATTTTGTATTTCCAGTAAAAAGTTTTAAAGAAAAAATCTAAATATGTAAACACCCAAGGATATGGGGTGACGTGAGCACACCTAGTAATTCAAAATATATTCCAAAGGGTCCGGAAAGACTGCTGAGCATTGTCTAGTAAATCGGACACGCTATCTTCATGCCAAATTTATTTAGACCAAGTAAGACTGAAATAGTTTTTGGCACTAAGGTTGCATTGCATCTTTAACTCATGCCAAAACGCACCAGCAATCAATGCGACAGCCAAGAGTTGGCTCTTAACACGTTTATTGCGAGTCCAAAGGTGACAACTATGACCTATATTCTAAAGTTAATTGTGTTACATACCGCAAAGGTGGCTACACTCATAACCCATTTACTGTGCTTCGCAAAAGGCTAACCCATCATGACTAGCGTAATAGACAACCATAGGATATGGATAATAGATAGCTAGGTCAATCTATTATCCATGAAGAAATGCAAAGAATGCACACTCCTCCTGGCTCAGTGTGCATTCTTTAGACATAAAAAAATACAAAATTACATAAAAGATGGAAAAAGTTAGTTTTAAAGCTTGTACAGTATCACTATTGCATTTGTCTACTTAGAGAGCTTTGCTGGATAAAGTCAAGCAAATATTTGAAGATAAGCACCAAGCGAAGCTACTTATAGTTCTGAAGAAAGTCTTAGTGCAATTTTAAGAATCATAATTTTAATTCAAAAGCACAATTGTTGGTATTTTTTATACAAATAATTTTTTAGAGGTCTTATAGAAATGGTTTAATGGTGATGGAAACTGTCTCCCCCTCATCTTCCCTAAGCCCAACATTGCATAAAAAATTTAGGGATGATGATAAAATACAGCATAGCCATCTGTGTGGCTAGAGATGGCCAGTGTGCTGTCTCCTGTTGGTTTACCTATTAAAAAATCAGTTACTTTTATGAATGAGCAAGATATCTCGCAATATTGCCTCAATGTTCCTTGGACCGCTCATTGGACCACTGTCCAATGAGCGGTGGTGTTGTAAAAAAACTAGACCTTATTCTCAACAGACATTCGTCTGTGATTGTTGGTGTTCTGATTCTATTTCCTTGTCGTTGTGGCAGACCTGAACCTCTCCAACAACCAGATGAGCAAGCTGCCCGACGAGTTGGCAGACCTGGCTGAACTAGAGAGTCTGGACATCTCCCACAACTCCTTCATCTCCCTCCCGCTCGTGGCTTACAGGATGCCCAAGTTGGCGACACTGAAAGCCAACCACAACCACATCGTAGGTCGGTATCACTAGTATTACTCTAGCTAGGGAGAATTAGTAACGTGATGAGTCAGGTCATTTGATGACTCGAGTCAACTTGTCTCGTCCAGCAAGCCAACTTGAGTTACGAGTCGAGTCAAACTCGACTCACCATCATGTATCAATGCTAAATCGCATGTGGGTATGGGGGATGGGTCGGCTTGAGTCAGCAATCATCAGACGAGTTCGGGTCGTGACTCAAGAAACAGGTCGGCTTGAAACGGCAACCACCCAAAAAGTTCAGTTCTGACTTAAGTTTAGCCAATAGGGTTAGAGTTTTCCGAGTCAACTCAAAAATAGCAAACAAAAAACTCGTCGCTTTCGGCCAATAGCATTTTAGTTTTCGAGTCGGTCCCATTGGCATTCCCTGGACAAGTTTGGGTTCTGACTCAAGTTGACCCATCATGGTTATAGTTTTCCGAGTTGAGTCAACCCGACTCGTTAATTCCAAGTTCGTGTAACTTCGGCAATTTCCGTACGCGTTCGTTTTCAACTGGAGTTATGAATAAATTGACGTTAGTCAATTCTTGATTCAAGTCAACTCAACTCAACCCATCACTAGTAGCCTAAGAATATGTCGTAAAAATTATTTAAAGTTTTTTTTTTACATTCCACTTTAATCTTCAACAAAAATCTGGTTTGAAAGTTATAAATTCAATTTTTGATGGAGGTATGTTTGCCCAGAATAATCATGGAGTGCTATTTTGTAGGATAAATGATTTTACTCCAAAAATCGAATAATTTATTTTGGATGACCTGCTGCGAGTACAAAATCTATGTTTATTGAACACACTAGGAATTTGATGTGATCAAAACACCTCCTAAAGTTATGAACTGACTTTATTAATTTAAACTTTCTTGGAAAGAGCATGGATTTAAGATTTGACGAAAACAAAATTTCTAGGAATTAGACTTAAAGAAGAGTCTTAGACGTCCTGTCCTGAAAGTCTGGTACTTCTCCATGAGATTTAACATTGGAGAAGAAAGTTCAAGAAAAAAAATTATTATAGCAAGCATGATTTTATCAGCAGGCCATCTAAGAAAAAAAAATAAAAACCTGAAAGCTCCTTGTGTGCACAATAGTTTTAAAAAATCTTTAAGTAGTCCACCAATAAACAAGATATCCTGCACATTTCTGACTTAAAACATGAGTTTGCAAATGGGTGAGGCTGATTTAAAATTATATTTTGCAAATCCATAAGACATTACAAAAACATTACCTGCGCCCAAACACCAAGTCGTCTGGTCCAATGGAAGTCTTCTCTCGCAAAGACATTTTTTTTCACTTTCTTAAAACAGCGGTCTATCCAAGAAGGCATTTTAAGCCAAGTATGAGTGAGAGATGAGTGTGGGATGATTGTTGCGTGATGTTGTAGTCTTGTTACAGACTAAGGCCGACATGCTCCTTAGACAGAACTCTTAATTAATACTGCAATGAAAGTTTTCTTTCGCAAACACTAACCCGCCACCGTTGGTTGCAGAGGTGGACATCGAGCGGTTAAAAGCCAGCCCGAGTCTGCAGGAGGTGGATCTGCAGGACAACCCGGTCAGCAGCTCCTGCCACAACTCCCTGCAGAAGGTAGGATACGCTGCAGAAACTTCCTGCATTGTAGGAATAAACGTTGCTTGGTTGTACTGTAGGAGTAAAACTGTATGGTAAATGAATACAGCAGGGTTCTGCTCATGGGACGCTAGATTAGTCAAGTATACTTCCCTGCAGAAGGTACAACACGCTGCAGAAACTTCCTGCATTGGAAAAAATGTTGCTTGAACACACTGTAGGAAACTTGGATGCATTGCTTGGGCATTGGGCACATTGAACGTTGCTTGGATGCATTGTAGGAGTAAGGCCCGCATTACACTATCAAATATTTTATAAAAGATTTGATTTGACCAATCAAAATTGAAGTCAGCTGATTTTCAAAACAAAATCTTTAATTCTGATTGCACAAATAAATATTTTATTAAAGAATCTTTTATAAAATATTTGATAGTGCAATGCGGGTCTATAACTGTACAGTTGATAAATACAGCAGGGTTCTGCTCATAGCACGCTGGACTAGTAAATTATACCTCTCTTCAGGAGGTACAACTAACTCTCTGCATATTGTGTGAGTCATACAAACAGCCTTTATCTTTGATTTATTTTGAAAAGTTGGCTTGTATGTGAAAAGAACCGGAACTGTTTGCCCATGCAACAATTTGGACTGTTTAAGGCAGGTAATTAAATCAATAGGAGCGTTCAACCGCAATCTAAAGGGTAAACAACTTAATTATTTAGTAGTATTTAATACCCTTCACTGTAATTCCAACAGCAATAGTTTAGAAATGTATTCCTTTGCGCCCACTGTTATTATCACTTGTGTGCAACCATGGCCAATAAAACAATGGTGTGATCAGTTTCTGCTTCTCACTAATTATCCATAGCATGTCATGGAAGTGTTAAATTGATCACAAAGTTTAACAAAAAAATCATCCAATAACCGTGCTCTAAGATTCAAGGTACACATTGAAGATCACCACTGTAGAAATGGGTTCATTTATCTTAATCACAATACTTAACACTAAACTGTCTATGGCGGTGTAATTCCTATTTGTAATGGCCTATTTGTAGTTGTAATGGCCTATTTTGGCCTAATCTACCCTCAAATTTCCTATGGAATAAGACTATGGGGTAGTTGTGCCAAATCTAGACAACAAAGAGTGTTTAGACTGCAAAAAAAGGCAGTTCGAATTATTTACAAATTGCAGGCCAGAGAATCTTGTAGGAATGCCTCCAGGGAGCTTGGATTGCTCACAGTGCCCAGTCTATATATTATGGAGGTAACAACCTACTGTAAATATGGATGCCTCCTCGTTCAAGGCAATCAAATTCATCAGTATGGAACGAGGGGCAGGGACAATTAACGACCCCGGCAGCATAGAACTGTGGATTTCGGACACTTGCCGTCACAGATCGGGGTCAAATTCCTCAATAAGCTCCCTGAAGGCATAAAACAGTCTCCAAATCAAAATCAATTTAAATCTCGATTGAAGAGGCTCTTGGTGCCTAAAGTTCTTTACTCTGTTGAAGAATTCATGATGAACCGCTGGGAAATCTAAATTCTAGACATTTCCGCGAATAAAATTTCAGCACTGGTTTTAAGCCATAAGCTTTTTAATTTCCAAGATTATTGTATATTTCTGACTTTTGCAACACAATTGTAATATTGTCATACTGCAATAAAAGGATTATTATTATTATTATTATTATTCATTTGACTCACACATTTCTCTGTTCAGGTGACGTCGCTCAGGATACTTCTGTCCCCCCGACAGTTGGAAGATTGGGAGGATCTCACTGTGTAGGGTGCTTTGTTCCAAGACTGGAGATACTCACTCGCTCACCAAGTGAAGTAGGCTCGTTTGGATTAGAAATTTTAAATGCTGCTTGTTGACATGACGTAAAAAATAGGAGGAAATCTTCATTTGTTACTTTTTTGTTTTGTACATTGTTGTAATATATCTTTTGGTAAGAGAGTTTTGATTTCGTCACTTTTTTATTGGGTCACTTTAAGTTAGAGAGATCTGGTTGGATGGGATTCCTGTTTTATAATTTAAATCTTGTAGCAACTTATTTTCAATTATGAGTTTGGTCACAGGTTTGGTGATTTTCTTCGTTCAAACTATATTCGTGAACACTTTACAAGTTACAAATTTAATCCTCGGTATTAAGTTTTATAGCCAATGATGGTTTTAAGGAATAAGAAAGTTCTAAATTATTGGGATTACAATAAAACAAAACCTCTCTCCATTGTATTTATGTCAGTATTGTTTTTTTATTACTTATGGAAATTAGTGTCTTTTTGGCATTTAAAGTTAAAAATTCAAGTACCTGCCTTACTTCACTTACTTTAAGTACAACTGAATAGAGTCAATAATTTTCATATTGTTACCACAAGTGAACGTGTCATTACCTTCATGTCTTAACTGTCCAAACTTTAATATTATTTATTTCCAACTTTATTTAGATGTTAAGTTGTTAATATGAACGCTTCCAAATCAGTTTGCTATCTCTCATGCTTTTAGCAATAGCAAACTTTTGCTCTTGAAACATGTTTTTAAAAAGCTTTATTTATTATGATGTCCTGAAGAAAATGTATCCAAATTAATCTCAAAGTTAATTGTTATTTAAAGAATCGGGCAAAAAATGCAATATTTTAAAGTTTTATCTTTCTTTTGCATTTTAAAAAATGTGTTAATCTAAATGTAAATGACTCTTAAGGTTGTTCTGTAACTAGTAATTCAGTCTCTAAAACTTAAGACAAAGCCAAAGTCACCTTCTGTGTTGGTATTTTAGCTTGTAGTTTTTGTACCGTTGTTATACATAATTAATGATATGTTATTTAAGGTTTTTGATCTCATGAATTTTTATGATTCAATGATCAAAGTAGAATAGTTTTTAATACAAAACTAACAATACTCTTAGGGACTATACATAGTATATTATTGGAAAATCTGTTACCTATGTGAATGTAATATGAAAATATTACATTGGTGTACATTTTCTTAGTAACCTTAGGTTTTCCTACATGCTGTGATATTCTTCTGGTTATTCTTCAGACTAAAATATTAGATTTTTACAATTTGAGTTTGTTTTTACAACAATTTTATCCTGTCTGGTTTGTCAAGAGATTTATATTATGTTCTTTGATTTCCATACTATACTGAAATGGGGTTTAGAGTTCCGGCCAAATCATTAGGCGGGTGAGTGATCCGGCCAAATCGCTGCTGGCGTTCAAAATATGTTTTTGGCAAATCATTTACCCATCTGAAGTTATAGACAGTTATGCTCTTTGTTTATGTTCTCCAAATCAGCTGAGTAAGTTCTCCAAAGATAGCCAAGTAAATGTGCTTCTATCTGTTGGAAATATGTTCAACTACTTAACTGTGTAGAGGAGCGAAGGTGTCTTTAACATCAAGTCATTTATACAGCTGGAGTTTCCATTTTTCGCCACCCACCTAATGATTTGGCGGGAACTTTAGTTGTTATTTCAGCTATTTGTTTTTTTATGCACCGTGGCTTTACGTATAAAATTAAAAGAGCCTCCAAATTATTGACTTAAAATTTTAATAAGTCACATTTCTTGACTGAATTTTCAGATTAAATATTACCGTATTACCGTATTACCGTATTACCGGGTCTTCATCTTTTACCCTAAGAAGGGATTGATGGCGTCATTCTTTCAAATACCACATATATACATAACAAACACACTAACAAAGAAACTATACAAATACTTTGGCTGTGGATAGGCTATACTAATTCAAGGAGAGGATCCTCAAAAAACTCCTCTAGGGAGTAATAGGCCTTCTCCTTCAGGTAGGGGATCAATCTCTTCAATAGGCCAGACTTGTCAAGGGACTTCAATGAGCTGGGCAACTTGTTAAAGATCTTAATGGCCACAGTAGAATAGCTCCTTTGCGATCTTGAAAGTCTGACCCTAGGCACATCCAATAGGCCACGCTGTCTGGTCTGATGATCGTGTATGGTACCTCTCTCTGTGTAGAGTTCCATATTATCGAGCATGTGTACCGTGCAAAGCAAGATGAAATGGCTATACAACGTGTAGATTCCCAGCCTAGCAAAGATTGGTTTGCAGTGAGCCAGAGGGTCACTAAAAGTGATCAGCCTAACAGCTCTTTTCTGCAGCCTCAAGATTTCATCTGTTCCAGTTGCATGGCCCCACAGTAACAAGCCATAACTAACGTGGCAATGAAACATGGCGTGGTAGACAGTCAGCAGGTACTCCTCGGTAATGAGATGGCGGAGTTTGAGTAAAAGGTAGCAAACCCGTGCTAATTTCCTGCTGACTAGGCCAACATGATCTCTCCAGGCCAGTTTCTGGTCAAGTACAAAACCAAGAAGTTTTACTGGTTCACACTGTGGAGCATCTCTTGATAGGCTGCACACCAATGATTTAGTCTTGTCTTGGTTGAGCTATCAGGAGCTTCAAATTTGTTTGGGTAGTTAAGCAAATATATGATCACATTATAAAGTAAACACAAATTTATATGTAAACCACTCTAAAAAACATAAACAAAGATTTTTTTAGCAGACAATTTGATGAGTTTATAGTTTTTGCCGCCTGCCTTATTTTGTACTCACGATAAGCAGAGTATTTTTATAATCAACAATGAAGCAATAATATTTATTATACCTAATTAGTTTGTAATGTGTGATTGTATATTAAATGTTGTACTTTTATATATGTAAACTAACTGTTTATCAATTAAATACTTAAAATAAAACATTGTGTCCATTTGTTTCCTTCAGTAATAACGTAAGGAATCAAACATTCATTTAATTGGCTAGAAACTCAATTAAAAAACTGCGAAAAAACTTTGATACATACACGAACAGTGGCCTTAATAGGCCATGGTGTAAAGAAAAAATAAAAGGTGTGTCGGGGTCAGCTGGTTTGACGTAGTTGGGCTTGTGCTTATGATGACTACAATACAAACCAGTTAATAAACTCAATCAAAATATTTTGTGTACAGTTTTAGTTCTGCTGTCAAGCTGTAGGTCCGCTAGTTTCGTGAGCCCAACTACGTCATGCCAGCTGACCCTGCACACACCTTTCTTTTTTCCTTACACCATGTTAATAGCCCACGACTGCCAGACCTTTGTAAGTTTATAAAGGTTTTGAGTTACTCCATGCAATATTCCGAACAGGAAGGCAAGAAAAATCAGTGGCTTTGAAGTTTGGATCAAGGTTACTTTGGCTGGTACGCTTGGCTTCATATCGTTGCAACTGTTGCAAGTTTCGACCTAAACTTAAACAGAGGGTCATTTTCATTAAACAGAGGAAAGTGAACTGCTCTGGTTGTCATGTTGAAGCTTGCAATGGTTCAACGCCAAGGAAAATGAACAAAATAGCTCAGGTTTTATATGTTTCCTTTGGAATAAAGTAGAGCGCCGATTATCCGAACTAACTGGGGTCAAGGAGTGTTCAGATAATTGAATATTCGGATAATCGAACATGAAAAGACAACATTTTAAAATTATATATGTAACGTAATTCTTAGTAGTAAAAAGGCTAAAAAATTATCAAACAAAAAATATTCACATAATTTTATTAAATCTATCGGAACACATGGATATCCCGGCGCGACGGGAGTTTCGGTTGGCGCACAAATTAGAATTGCTTGAGAATCATGTTCAAAATATGAATTATTACGGCGTTCGGTTAACCGACGGTTCGGATGACCGACGTTCAAATAATCGGCGCTCTACTGTAGTATCACTGCCAGACACTGTCTGCCGATAGCTTGATGGCTAGGGGGATAAGTGCAGGGGGAGGGGAAGAGTGCACTTGCTATTGGCTGAGCTGTTCCCCTCTCGCCGCAAACTTGACACAAGAAGCTGACCTGAAAATGTAGTCTGTACTACTGATGCCAATGCTGTTGCATTCTCCACACGATGGCGTACTCTCCTACGGTGCGCTGGGCGTTAAGTTACGCACCCGAATGGTTTGTCCATTTTTATATATGGAAGCCATCACAAAGCAGGAAAATATATACCTTTATCACAAAAAATATATAAAAAAACAAGTTATGAAACTTTCACTCACACTAATAGAGGGAGCATAATGGCATAAAACGAAGAAACTTGGATGTTTACAAACAAAACTGGATCAATTTGGATTTTCAAACGTGGAAAATGATACAATAACATATCTATTGATTCAACTATGAATTTCTTGTGTCAACCATCTGTTATTTAACAAGGTAAATTTAGACGGGTAGAAGAGTCATCATTATGGCTACCGGTCCGCTATCCCCTCCCCTTACACTTACCCCGCTACCATCAAGTCATTGGTGGACAGTTTCACCCATTTGCCTCATACCTTTCAACTTTATAAGATTGCATTGAGTTTTCTCACCATGTCACCAGAAACATCGATCATCTGACATCGGCTATACATTTTTTTACTATCAAAAAAAGATTTACTGTAAAAACCGAGGCCTAGACATTACAGTATCAGATCCTGATAATGTGAGCGGCGTAAGATACATCCTCTCAAACAATTTTAGGAGTCAGTTTAGGGGCTCTTTTTTTAAGTCTTGACTTGTACTAATGTACAATTGCACTTAAAAGAAATAGGCCCCTAATTGTATTTTGAATTTAAATTAATTCTTTATCATTCATTCTTTCATTCTTTGGTGAGACAAGTACCTCATAGAACGTTACCCTGAATATGAGTGAAGGATTAGTGTGATGATCGTGATGTTAGTGGCGCGATCTTGTAGCCTTGTTACTGACTAAGGTTGGCACGTTCCTTAGACAGGACTGTTAATTAATAGCCCAACAGCCAATGGCAGCTGGCTCCAGAAACAACCCTTCAAAAAGCTACTAACTTTTCTCGGGATCGATCCGGCTACCTACAAGTTTGTAGGCGGGCACTATAACCACTACACCAACCAGCCAATCAGGACATGTTTCAGGACCTAGAAGTCCATGGGTATGAGACCTCAATTAAGTAGACAACTAATTTTTAAAATAATACTTTTGAAAAAACACAAAAACACAATGTATGCTTGTTTTATTTATTGAAATAAGTTAATCTTCACAGACTCAACATCAAAAAGTCTATGGGTGACAATTGTAAATAAAATTCCTTTGAGACAGGCCTATTATATATTTCCCCCAAATTATAGGGAATTGTGAAGTTACTTCAAAAATACAAAAGAATTTTTTGTTCAAGTTTGTAACAAATTGGCTTCCCAAGGGAATTCTAATTGCTTTGTTTGGATCCTAAATTTGTCGGGATAACAAGATAGGTCCATGAAATACAGTGAATGCTCTCTTGGAAACAGGACATTTGGTCACTTTGCCCAAGTAGGAATATTTAAAAGGTATCAGGTCAGTATTTCAATGATAATAAAAACTGTTGTTTCGATACCTAGGTTATTAAATATTTGGGAAATTCATTAAAAGTTCAGAAAAGGCCAATATTTAGCTGAAACTAGAAACAACTTTTGAATAAAATAATGTTTATTTTAGGTAACAAGAAAATATCCACATAGCAAAATTTATCGTTATTGTGTAGGCCTAGGTACTTTTACGAAGAGCTTTCTACCAGAAGCGAAGCTGCGAATCATACGATCATGAACCTGACCACTGAGTCCATCCAGTTTTGGTGGAATTTTGGTCCCAATAGACATGGTTATTTCAAAAACCTCTTCCATTGTTAACACTTTACTCGGAACGACAAACGTACAAAAGTCATTGGCATCCATGGTGCTGAAACGGATATGCTTCAGAATATTCCCTAATTGAGATCTTGCAGCTTTGGGATCCTGCTCTTTCCTGGGCCCACTGGAAAACCGCTCTCCATAGGTAGATCTCTTTAGTAGAGATTTTGTCTTGTTGTGAGATGAACTCAACAGCAATAGCATCTAGGTCCAAAAAAGATTTGTGATTCAGTACTTTTTCAGTATTGTTTTGAATGATTAATGAAATAGCCTCTGTCAGTTTGTTACTAGTATTTGTTATACAGGCAGGGCTTGACAAACTCATCATTACATGGTCAATTGACAGAGGCTGATACTTCTGTAACACCTCTGATATTACATTCTCCTGGATCTCAAGTGTCAAGTACTTTTCACAGAGGTATAACAGACTCGTGCACTTTTCATAGGATAGCTTTTTAACAACTATGGCAGTCCCTCCATAAAGACATTTAAGGAAATTCATAAAAGTTTCGGGATCAGAGTCAATGACTGGTATGTCTCGTTTTTCAGCCAATGGACTTTCATCCAACATTTTGAGAAAGACTTCACTGTGAGAAATAAGTAAAATTTTAATGGCACCAATCCTTTCTTTTGGTCCTGACTCTGGTCCAACACTGAAGAAGCAATCATGTTTAGAAGTGGTTGTTATCCAAAAATTAATATATTTCGGTAGATCAACATCCATTGTGAGTACTTATGTCTACACTTACTCTGAAAAAGTAATATCAGGCCTAACCTCTATTGAGGTTATGAATTTCACTGTTTGTATAAGTGTTCATCAGAAAATAGTCCAATAATCCATGTATTAATAGTATTATCGAATGCAACCAATATTCACCACTTTTACAACACAGTTTGGAGAAAGTACCGTAAGTACGGTTTATGTCAACTTAACAATTGTTAAAAGAGTAGGTAATAAAGGCAGAAAAATACATAAAGTCGGTGGGTGAATTAAAAATACCGCCTAAAATGACAACGCAAACTTTTCCGGAGAGAAGAAATAAAACTGTTTTAGTAACACAGCCTATTTGCTGGTGGGCGAAATTTCATACCGAGCAGAGCAGGTCATGACGTCATCGTTGATACGATGGTTAGGTTATCGATGTGGGTCTCGATAGTTGATAGTCGAGTATTGCAACTTCAACTTCGCATCTTTTAAATCGTTTAAGTTGTCTGTCTCTCGATCCTTTCTCTGTCTTATGGAATGGTTCCCTGCTTATTCCAGTTGAAAGTCAGAATATAGCGATGAAGTATGGGTAGCTGAAGCGAACTTAGATTAGGCTAGTTTATTTTTGTAAATAAGGGAACATGTAAACCATTTTTGGCAGAGGCCAGGAGAAATGCCTCAAAAAACTCTCCAGCATTGTTTTAGAATATATTTATTTTTCATGTTTGTGTTGGTAGCTAGTTAATTTTTGTAAATATGAGAACAATGTGAACAATATTTGGCAGAATTTAAACTTATATAAGTCATCAACCCTTTACACTGCTCTCAGTGGCTAAACTAGTTAGTTGGCCTACATAAATCATATAGAATAGTTTTTTTTCAATATTATTAGGTTTATCTACTGTCTTGAGCAGTTGTGTATTTCATAGATTTATTTTGATCATAAGTTATGATGTGATCTTAAATTTAATTCTGAGTCAATACAAAAGCTTGTTCACCGTGTTAAAAGGGTGAACCCTTGTTGATCGATCAGCACGATTTCTTCTACTTAATATATGTTAATCTCATAAGGTAGCCTAGCTATATTTGGATACCATTTCCTCAACCAAATCAAATGATTTTACAGGAATATTTAAGTATTCTGAGTCAATTAACGTGGCCCAGGCCGTCTGTAAAGCTAACGCTGATATTGACATTAATGGTATTGAATGGATGGACTATAGGCCAAGTTAAATGAGCAGAGTCAAGTGAATCGAACTAAAATAGTCTGCATATCTGATTATCTAATCTCCATGATTCAAATTCTTCAATGTATCACTACACATTGTAAGCAATATTTGACCGATTTCAACTACAACGGTGCTAAATTAATGATGAGAATATTAAAAAATAACCCCAAATAAAACGTAAGATTAGCCTCGCGGTTTACTTTGGAACATCAACAAAGCTAAACATAAAATAACCCAATAAGCTAACCAATTATTGAAAAATTTATATTTCTACCAATAAATGTTTATATAAAGTACCCTTGGTCTTAAGTTTGGCAAGATCAATGTTATAGGAACAGGAAGCTAAATAATTCTTCCAAATTCTGCGTTAAGTCACTCTCGAAACCGATAGTCAAATATCGATTAATGTCTAATGTAGAATCTTCGACTGACGACTTCGACCTTTCGAAGGAGATCGTATCAACGATGACGTCATGACCTGCTCTGCTCGGTATGAAATTTCGCCCACCCTATTTGCTTAGTCCAATGAGCTCTATACTAAATACTGGAGTCACTACTCCTGTTCACAACTGTACGCCAGTGTACGCCGCCGTGAAAGTCGTTTTTCGCTCTGTTTAGTTGGCTAAAACCGCTGGAGGGCAAAATGTTTGTTTTCCCATTTAAACCAATGTTAAAACGGTTATTTTAAAAGTTATTTTACATTTATATGATGTTGAGTTTGAGGTAAAAAGCGATCTTCAACTTATCTTTACAATCTCACGATCTTTAATCAACTCTAGTACCATAGTGTGTTAATTGTTTTTGTTAATTAATTAGCCTAATTAAATAAATGCCTACACGACAAAGACACAACGACAGCTTCCTATGCTTACTATAACCAACCAATCGAATCGTTTGCTCACCAGGAGAATGATTGGCTGATTTCTCTGGGGGGCAAGAAATTAATATTCCCATTCAAACTAATGTTAAAAGGCGATTTTTAAAGTCATTGTACACTCTTATTTAATTTGACGTAATACGCAATTTTATACTAACCTTTATAATCTTACGACTTATTACAAGCAAAAATAATCATTTATTTTCAAACAATTTTTACAATTTAGACTGAATGAAAATATCCTTGTTCCTTGAATGATAGGACTACCAACTTATGTAGCTTTTGCTGGCGCGCGTTTTAGAGAATTTTTGGACTAGAGTAGTGACTCCAGTATGTACTATAGAGCTATTAAAAATACCTCTAATGTGTAGATCATTGGCTTAGTCACATCAAAAACGTATACGAATAACAAAGCAGATGGGCAGTTTTCCATTCCTACTTTTTGGTGTAGATAAAAACATCCTACACAGCCATTAGGATGTTTTTATCTATGGCCACGCACTGAGAACTTCGAAGATACTCTGAAATACGAAAGATGAAAAAATAACACTCAATGCTCTATGCTTCACAAATATTTTAAATACTTACATTAATCTTATTTTAAACACTAAAATCATAAAGAAGACTGATTTTGTTGAATTTTGATATATGTAATCATTTCTCTACAACTGACATGACTGATATGCTGAATTTGTGTAATCTTCACTCAACTTATCCACACAACCACCTCACCTTTCTGTCAAAAGTGACAGCAACATTTGTTTTTAGGTTAATAATTTACAAAATTTACGTAATTATAAAAATGTTTTTGCTCATTTTATGATGGGATTATATCACATCTATTACTGATGGATGAGATTGATAACGATACCCCCCTGTGGATATTCGGATATGGGTCATTACTGTGGAAAACAGATTTTCCATATGCTGAGAAACAGATAGGTTACATCAAAGGATTTGTTAGAAGATTTTATCAGTCAAGTGTTGATCACAGGGGTGTTCCAGGGAAGGTAAATATATATTTTAAGCCAACACATAATAACAATGAAGATTATACCTCCCAGCAATATCCGTTTTCAAGATATTTTTGTGGTTTAGAGAGGCAAGAGCCCCAAGTATGCCTAGGCCTATGGCTGATTTGTTATTTACGATTTAGGCTAACCTTTATCAAATTAAAACCCAGAAAAACTTCCTTTCCCAAAAGAATATTTAGTACTACCTACACATTTCCTGTAGTCTATTAAATGTTAAACAGTAGCCTACCCCACCCGTATAAGGCTTTATGATACTTTCTAGCAGGGCCGTGCTTAGAGATTTTCTTAGGATGGACGAGATCCTAGTATTGGCTTCCATTTTGTATGTATTCGTATACTATATCAATAACTCCCTAAAGATCAAGCAAGGCTAAAACAATTCCAGCCTGGTGTTTGAATAGCTGTCTATTCAATTTGGAACTATAAAACTTCGCCAAAATAGCTGTTATACACTGTAAATGATTAAATAGAATTTTTGGGGTGCCGTCAAACACCGCACAAACCAGTGCCTAAAAACGCATTTTGAACTTTAATTATTCTGATTAGGATCCACGGGTGCCTGCAAATACCATCAAATTAAAGTTTGGCATGTTAGATTTCAAAAGATTTCTTTGGCACCAAAAAAAAAAAATCCACAATGAACCACTTGCTGGCAAACTTCGCTAAATCACACAATTTTGAAAGTAGGGGCCTATAGAAAATGTTCCTTGGGTGATAACAAAAGAAGCCTAAATACATGTCGAGCACTTTGAACCATTTGAAAAGTTTGAAGGTTGCCGCTGTAGGTGCAACATCGTGCCTGGCTTCACTGGCGTCTCTCCCTGTTGGCACCCCATGTGGCCACATATTCTGCATTGCTCTTGGCACAGCCTTGCATCCAAGCCCCCATATACCTACTAGGAATACTGGCAGCCTAACTCCATCAAAAACCTACAAGACCATTTTGCTTGGAGCGACTCTAGCAACCATCATGCTGAAACTCAGCATGGTGGTTTACATTGTTCTGTTTAGCATGGTGCGACTGTACCAGAGCTGTGGACGCTCCATTCGCTTCACTGCTCTGGTAACCACTATGGTGACTCTCAGCGGCCATAATTTTTTCTTCATTCAAGTGCACATTGACTTATGAATGTTTGTCCAGATTTTTACCTGAAAATTAGTAGAACAAGTTATTGTGATATTTTTTTTCACTAATATATAAGACAACAAATTAGTTGAAGCGGAAGCAAAAAATATCCTTTTTTTTAACCATTGTACATAGACCATTGTGTGTGACAGTGTTGGAAAACAGTAGCAGAATGTGTGGGGAGATCACATCAATTTTATTTTATACTTTTGTTTCAATCAATAAATAAAATGTATCTCATTGAATGCCATTAAGTAAGCGCATAGCCTTTACTGCATATATTAAATGTAAAAAAAAATCATAACAAACCTTGTTTACACACATATTATTTATGCAGGTATAACACCTGCATTCGTTTATGATTTTTATTTTGCCTTATTAATTTGTATGTTAATTTTTTTGTTAGTGGTTTTGGTTTTATTAAGGTAAAATATCAAACAATTTTATGTTCATCTATTTTAAAGAAGCCTTTAATAACGTTCACAACAAATGAGGTAGGTGCTACTATAATATATTATGTTGCCTTTAGTTTTAAGAAAGGTTTTGGATTTAGGATTGCCCGAACTTAGGAAAAAATCAAACTAAGGGGTGTCCAGTTTGAAAAATTCAACATGTCTTTTGATTAAGTAAATGTGTTTAAATTTCCCAAAATAACTCTTGTCCTATCTATTTTGAAATTTTGGGAATTTTTCATTCCATGGTATCGTCAGCACCTCCAATAAGGCATTGTCCTCCAACTCCTTGCAAAAAAAGGGGAATTACGTTTCACAAGATGTGATCTTCGATTCGTACTATGAACTTTGTGAACGCAAGTGTCGCCTGGTACTTGGCTAATTTTTAAAGCAAATTACTGAGTGACCGAGAAGTAGTCACTCTAAGCAACATGACACAATGATCTTTCCATCATAGTCATGCAAGAGTCGCTCCAAGAAGGTTAGGCCCACATATTTCCAACAAATATACTTATGCCCCCCCCCCGCGATGACCCCCCTTCGAAGTATATTTTCGAACAAATCTCTTCCACCCTGAAAATAAATATTGAATGGCCTGTACCACTGCAATGGAGTAGAATCTCGCTAGTTCAAGGATTGACCAAACCTTTGCATGGACTGACCAACCTATATTACCTTTGGCCTATGGACATTTATTTCTGTTTCTGTGATTGCTCCATTCAAGTCATCTAAGCCTAACAATGATATCATTCAGTGGTATAGTTCAAACCACATAACAAGTCCCACCACTGTTAAAAAGCCCAATGCTAAAGTTAACATTAGTCTTACGGACGGACTGGGCATTGTTATTTGAATTGGCTTATATTTTGTGTATTGTGGCAGTGATCAGATGTCTGGTGACAGGGAACTCTTTTAGTGTGATATTGGGCTAAGTTTCATTACTGTAACTTTTATTTAAACGATGTATTGTCCTGTTAACGTGTGTTTTTAAGGAAAATAGTATAATTTGGGTTTTTTTTTCTGTGGATTGAGATGTATGTTTATTGTTTTCTCTGATGTTTAGTTCCATTAAAAAAATAAAAATTGTTGTACCCTGTATCATCTTTAATAAAATTTACTATACACTCATATTAATTCAATGTTATACTGCTGCTAAAAACATGGATTTTTTCAGCCAGGTCGAGTTGTTACCTTGCTCCCTTCGCCAAATTGTGAGGTAGGTTTATAAGCCTTTAGCTAAAATAAGCCAATAAGGAATAAAAAGATAAAGACACTAGCTGGGTTTAAACTGTGTAGCAAAACATGGCTCATGTAACATTGAGCATAAGTTATATACATTTTGACATTTTGCCTCATACAACAAAATTGTATAACAGTGATGTACAGTATACAAAGTATGAATGGCGCAACAAACTTTTTTATACATTATATTACCTAAGATAACATTTTTATGCCCATGTAGTAAGTGCTATATGACTTTTACTAAAAATATTCAGTGAAGTCAATATAGTTGTATACTTACATGTAATAACATGTAGCACGTTATGCTACACATTGTTAATCCGGCCTCTTGAACAATTTTATGAATGAACTTGATGAAGTGTTAAAATTACCACCAGTTGGTCCTTGATGCAAAGATTCTCCAGTTTCGCTAAACATATTTTCATGATGGAGTTTTTTTTTTAGGATTTCTTTTCTTACTGAAACCCACACAAACACAAAATATACTCCCAGACTTCTGCCTTGGTCTTGTCCTTTTCTTATAATCCCTGATGTTTAATGTTTGACAAGTAACAGCATTAATGCCAAAAATATTTTTCCATTGTGCATTCATAAATTTTCCAGAACCAGAACACAGTTGGTGGGTAACCATGGTTGTCTGAGGTATCCAATTCGTGTTACAGAGACTTGAGTTAATCCAAAAGTAAGATTGGCTGAATCTAAAAATTTGAAGAATTTTTTTTGGGTAAAATAAAATGGCTATCCTTTTAACAGGATTAATCTTAGTTTGGGAAATCAAGGTACTTGAATCATGGGAAAGAGGCCTGTTTCGTGAAGGAATGTATAGTTAAGAATAAATATAATTATTTTAGAAAGAATAAAAATGAAATGCGGTTTTAAGAATTTATGAAAGAAACTCTGTATTTGTTTGTTTCTGTTTACAATATTGAATTAAAATTAACACATGTGAAATATTATCATATGGTAAAATATTTGTACAGTATATTAGAATTGTCCATATACCGGCCGCCTTGAAGTAACTAGCCTACTTCAACGTAATGTCACTTGTTTGTCTATTGGTAGTGGATATATTTTTGTTACCGGTCGAACATAACTGCCATCTTTAGTCTTGATTCTGACTACCCGCACAATTCCATCTGATCCTGGAAATGTTTCTTGAATTTTTCCCAATGGCCATGATAACGAAGTAGACGGGGTTTGTAACAGCACCAAATCTCCAATTTTCAAATTTAATGTTTTGAGATTCCACTTGTTACGTTGCTGGAGCGTGTGCAGATATTCAAGGCTCCAGCGATCCCAAATCCGTTGGAAGAGATGTTGCACTAGTTGCCAGTGTTTGAGGCGGTTCGCAGGTATATGTGTTAGATCATTTTCTGGTAATGATGTGAGAGGACCACCAGTTAAGAAATGTCCTGGGGTTAGTGGCATTAGATCTGAAGGGTCACTGGAAATAGGTGTCAATGGCCTAGAATTAAGCATGGCTTCAATTCTTGTCACCAAAGTAATGAATTCGGGTAACGTCAAAATCAAGTTTCCCATTACTCTATGAAGATGATGTTTCGCAGACTTTATGGCATTCTCCCAAAGTCCACCATGATGTGGAGATGCAGGTGGGTTGAAGTGGAAGCGAATGGACAGATTTGACGAGAACCTTTGAATACGTTGTTTGGCGTCAGTAGATTGTATTGTGGATTTGATGATATTACGGAGAACTGTGTTGGCACCCACGAAATTGGTTCCGCAATCAGAGTAAATGTCTGTGCATAATCCACGCCTTGAAATAAATCTGCTGATTGCTGCGATGAAAGCGTCAGTTGTTAAGTCCATGACAACTTCAAGATGAACAGCTTTTGTGACCATGCATATGAAAACACAAATATAAACTTTGATCGTTTTTGTGGACCGCATGTTCACTACTTTGACTGTGTAAGGTCCACCATAGTCTATGCCAGTTGATGTGAATGGTTTAGTTGGATTGACTCGAAATGATGGTAAGTCTGCCATAAATGGGTTTTTGTTTGTTGGGCGAATTTTGAAACACATCACACATTTATGAATGCGTAACCTGACAGCATTTCTCGCGTTCAAAATCCAGACCTTTTGCGACAGTAATGACTGGACAAGTTGGGGACCGGCATGTAAATGTTGAATATGATAATAGTCGATAAGGATATCAACTATATGATGTCGTTTTGGTAACAAGATTGGATATTTTGCGTCTTGTGGTAGTGAAGTGTTGCGTAAACGACCACCAATGCGAATCAAACTATTTTCATCAATGAATGGATTTAATTTTCGCAATTGTTTTGGACATTCATTATGAGTTAATGATAAAAACTCATTCTTAAATGTTGACTGTTGAACTAAATAAAATATTTTTACTTTTGACTCTTGAAGTTCCTCTGATGTGAGGTTACCTAGTCTCGATGCTGAACTTCGACAGTTATGTATAAACCTTAAAACGAACGCCATTACTCGTTCTACCTTAGTCCACGATGAAAACTTGGACAGTATTGCCAACTCTTCTGCTTGACTGGTGGACAGAACTGGCAAAGGATTTGATTTAACTTCATGCGAAGCGTCAAGTTGTATGGGAGTAAACGACGTTGTTGGCCACTCACATGATGGTAATGAAAGCCATGAAGGACCTTTCCACCAAATGGAATGATTAGTCAAACGGGACAAAAGCAAACCTCGTGAAGCACAATCAGCTGGGTTTTCTTCTGATGAAATATGATTCCATGCTTCAATTGGGACAAGCTCCTGAGTTTGAGATACCCGATTTGCCACATATGTTTTCAAACGGTATGGTGGGGTTCTTAGCCAGGTTAATGTGATCGTAGAGTCGCTCCAAAGATGGATGTTATTTGAAGAAAAATGTTCGGGAAGTAGTGAAATGCAATGAGCTATTAATTGTGCGAGTAGATAAGCTGCGCATAATTCTAGTCGAGGTATGGTGACACGCTTCAAAGGTGCTACTCGGGTCTTGGATATGACTAAGTTAACAACTGTGGTACCATTAGGTTGTTCGCATCTAACATAAACGACAGCGGCATATCCGTTTTCCGATGCATCACAGAAACCGTGCAGCTCTATTTTATGCGATAAACTGATATTCAAAGAACGAGGTATAGTGATTTTAGATAAATTTTCAGTATCTTTCAGTAATAATGTCCATTGAGATTGAAGGTCTTTTGGTAGAGGAGCATCCCATGATAAACCTTTCGTCCAGATTAGTTGCATGAAAGATTTAGCAAGCATAATAAAAGGACTCAGGAAACCACAAGGATCATAAATTTTTGCAATGGTACTTATAACTGTCCGTTTGGTATGAATTACAGGTTTTTCAGGCAATTGAAAAGCGTACGAAAATGCGTCTGTAGTCGGTGACCATCTTAGACCCAAAACTGAAAACTGTGGATCTGGAGAGTTAGATAGAAATGTAGGAGTCTCTAGATGGGAATGTGGAACATTATTTAGAAGTTGAGGTGAATTAGAAACCCATTTGCGTAACTCGAAACAACCACGTTTTAGTAAAGAAGTAAGTTGATTTTGCAAATCAATAGCGTCTTCCACTGTGTCAGCTCCTGTGATGATGTCATCAACATATGTGTGATAACGAATGGCATGGGCTGCTTTTGGAAAATCATGACCATCATCATTGGCCAGTTGGAGTAGTGTGCGAATGGCTAAGAAAGGAGAACTATTCATTCCGTAAGTTACGGTGTTGAGCCTATAAATACTAATTGGGATAAATACTAAAGTATTTTCTCTCCAAAGAATTAATTGATAATTACGGTCATCAGGATGAATGTTAATTTGGCGATACATTTGACGGATATCACAACAAAACACTACATTATGACGTCGAAAATGCATGAGTATATCAGCTATGTTAGTTTGCAGCTTTTGCCCTGTTAAAAGTATGTCATTTAACGATAATCCGGAACTGGTTTTGGAACTAGCATCAAATACGGTACGCAGTTTGGTTGTACTGCTGGATTCTTTCAGAACACCGTGATGTGGTAAAAAATAATGATCTTCAGGTAAGACGGATTCTTCGTATTTTGACATGTGCCCGAGAGATAAGTAATCATCCATGAAATCGTGATACAGTACAGAAAACCGTTTATTGCTTGCGAATTTTCGTTCCATAGCCCGTAATCGTAATTCAGCGGCATTGCGAGAGGTGCCCAATGTGCGAATCGGATTTTTGAATGGCAATCGGACAGTATAACGTCCTGTATCGTCACGACTATGTGTCTCTGCAAAATGATTTTCGCAGTAAATATCCTCTTCGGATTAAACCGAACATTTAGGAAGTTCTTCCTGTGTCCAGAAACGTTGAATGGAGTTATGAATGTCAACATCTGACGAATGAAGACATGCATTTAGAGTACTAGTATGATTAGAAGTAGATGGTGAAGACGACGAGGTTAGGCATGGAGTGATTCCCATGACTACATAACCAAAAGTAGTGTCAAAGATGTGCGGCTTATCAGGGCCTAAGGAAATCTGTTTTCCAGTGAAAATATAAGGAAATAATGAAGCTCCTAATATAATGTCTACCCGATTTGGTTTATGAAAGGTAGGATCAGCAAGATTGTACTGTTGTGCCAATTGAACAATATCGGGAGAGACAGGCATGCGTGGAAGGTCGGTTGTAAGTTTATTCAATATAATCATAGAATGATCAGTGATGATTTGTTGACCCGACAGAGTTTCTAGCGTTGCGTATATTTTACCCTTATTTCGAGTATTTTGTTGATTGATACCTGAGATTTGAACGTCACAATATTAACGACGAGCATTTAGCAAGTTGACTGCATGTTCTGTAATTAATGAACACATGCTACCTGAATCAAGCAAAGCCCTAAATGTATGACCTGTACCATTCAAAGCTCGTATTTTAATCAATAATGTACCTAGTAAGACTGTGGTGTCTTTGTTAGGATGTGTTAGCTGATTTTGGGCACTCAATGTTATTGATGGATCAGCACTGTTTGGGTCTATAATTGGAGAACCATTAGTGCTATTTTCAACCTTGTAAGATGATTGTTGAATTGTATCATCTAAATTAGGTGAATTAAAATGTAAAAGAGTGTTGTGTCGTTTGTGACACACTTTACAAGTAGATTGAGACTTACATGATTTGACATTATGCATTCCGAGGCATGAAATGCAATGATTGCGAGTTTTTATTATTTGAAAGCGTTCTTGTGGACTTTTTGCGAGAAATATGGGGCAAGAGTAAGTTTTATGACTAGTTTGTTTGCACCCAGCACATGAAAAAGACATAACGTCCTTAGGAAAAGACCTTTTTGTTACACTATTCTTTGAAACATTTACTTCTCGAGATGAGGTTTTGGTTTTGGTGTTGATGCGTGGGGCCTCATCCATACGAGCAGTTAAAGAAAAAGTAGCATCTTCATAATGAATGCATTCCCGATTAAGGAAATTGAAAATCTCTTTAATAGTAGGTAAGGAATGATTACCATTTGGTGATGTGTCCCGGAATGACTCTAGCCGTTTGCGAAGATCGGCATCCATTTTACGCAAAATTACTGCGACCAAAAACGGATTAGGATCTGGCATGTCACATTTAATTGCTTGCAATGCCTGGGTGTTTTCATTGAAAGTGTTAACAAACTGTCGGATTCCAGGAACATGATTTACGGATATTTCCGGGAGGTCAAGTATGCGATTAAGATGCATTAATTGCAGTAATCGGTCATTTTGATACCGATCCCGAAGTAGATTGTATGCAATAATGTAGTTGTCATCAGACAAACTTAGATTGCGAATCAAGTTTAGTGGTTCGCCATTTAACACACTTAAAAGATATTGAAATTTAATTACGTTTGAAAGTGAGTTGTTGAAGTGTATTGAGGAGTCAAACAAGTTAATGAAAGTTATCCAGGTTGATAAGTCACCAGAAAATTTGTTTAACTCAAATTTCGGCAAACTTACTGAGTGTTGAATATTGGAGGACATACCTGGAGCTTCCAAGTTATCGCTTACGTTAGGTTGGGGCTCAACTGAAGGCTGGAGAAGAAAATCGATTACTGTTGCGATGTCCACATAAAGTTCTTCAACTTCTGTTTGATCGGAAGCAAGCGTTTCGTTTGGTAGCGATTCCTGATCCTCATGAGAAACTGCGCAGTTGAAGATTTGCTCGAAGTCCGCTCGTTTCTTCTCAATCTCAGATACGTATGTCTTCAATCTTTTCTTTTGGAGTTGACTTGGATCTTTTTCCTGACATTGTATAGCTTCTACATCTGATTTTATTTTGTTTAGTCTTGTTTTGATTAAATCTGTTGACCTTCTGTATGTTTCAATCTTGAATTCTCCCCGCGTAGGTGCCATTTCTTTTCCTGAGTGGACTGTATTATGTTGAACTTAATGATTATAGTTTATTTTTTGAAATATAAATAATATTGTAGTTTCCATATCGTTGGTAAACTAAATCCGGCCCGGAGGACCATATATGTTTCGTGAAGGAATGTATAGTTAAGAATAAATATAATTATTTTAGAAAGAATAAAAATGAAATGCGGTTTTAAGAATTTATGAAAGAAACTCTGTATTTGTTTGTTTCTGTTTACAATATTGAATTAAAATTAACACATGTGAAATATTATCATATGGTAAAATATTTGTACAGTATATTAGAATTGTCCAGAGGCCGGTGTAACTTTGTAAAAGACGCGAGTAACCATGAAAGTCAATTGCGCACTTTTACTACTTGCAATAGGGTAACCTAGATTGAATATCGTTGGGAAGAATTAAAATGGCTGTAAGATTCAATCAAACATAAAAAAATACAAGTAAATTTGCAAAAGTTCACGGTTATTTAACAATCGCAGGTGAACAGAAAAATACTTTAATACTCAAGTCGAAACCAGTGGCGGCCGGCCCATAAGGACTATCGGACACCGCCCCCCCAGAAGATTTTCAAATATACTGAATTAAATTAATTTACATATGTATCCGACAAAGAGTAAAAACCACTAATTTTCATTATACTGACCATTAATGATGAATTCATTTCAACTATAAGCATCGAAATATTTTGCAAAAGCATTTAGGAGTCAACTGCTGTTGCGCGTTTATCTCGCGGACGCTGCCCGGAGCGTCCCAATCCTAACGCATGCTATCTTATGGCAAATCCAGCAGACAGTGGATAGGGTGCTCTGATGTCATTGCCGTGTTGTGTTATACGCAGTCTGGGGCAGCGTCCGAAGATGCGCGCGCACATCAGTAATCAGTGCAGCCACCACAATCTGTTTAGGGCATTAAGAAGCTGAACCTTTGCTGCCATTATGATTGCACGATTCATGTTGGTGCAGCTGTTGTTTATTCGTTTTAGTAACCATAGCAACCTACCAATCTCTCTTGAACCTCTAAACCGTAACCTAAACGTTGAGGGATGGGAGCTAAAGTGAGGTTATTTGTTTACATTCTGTGTTTCATGTGTCTCTTTTACTCCAATGAGTCGGTAACCAGGGTTGGTGATAAGTGATTGGTATTATTTTAATAGTGAATTCAGCGGATATTGGTAGACCATGAAATTGTGAATAGCAATCAAAGGTAAGTGTAATACACAAAATCCTTAATGCTCTTTGAGTAGTTAGTAGTAAGTGAGTCCTCCTGTTCATTTAACCCACCAGCCGCCACTGGTCGAAACTTAACAGTATTTTAAGAACCATACACGTTGTTCTTTAATACTTAATAGGAAATACCCGGCAGATACTCAAAAAGTGAAGTAATTTTTCTTCTAATGCATTCCGGCAACATTGCACCCCTGGTTGTGACTTTAAAATTCCAAGATAATAGCAATACTTATATTCAAGTCCTACACAACTGAATCTCTTCCTCTTTTGCAGGATAAAGTATGGGGAATTGCCTACAGGATAGAAGACTCGGACAAACAGATGGTCATCAGACATTTAGACTTTAGGGAGAAAAACGGCTACAGCAAGGTTAGCGTCAAGTTTTACCCGGTAGATCTTGTCAATCAGGTGAACGGGTTACCTTGTAAAGGTAAACCGTGCGAGCTCGTTATATACCTGGCGGACAAGTGTAACGAACACTACGCGGGAGAGGCGGACGTCGAGACAATAGCGAGACAGGTGATCGAAGCCTGCGGGCCGAGCGGGACCAACAAAGAGTACGTCTACAAACTGGCCGAGTACATGAGGAAGATAGCTCCCGGGGAAGACGACCCTCACCTGTTCGCGTTGGAAGCGGCAGTGAAAAGATTAGAGAAATTAAAATGTGCCAACGGCAGTTGATTGTAAATTCGATTAGCCACAGTGTCTTTCAGCAGTATTATTCAACGGACCAGCGATTTATCATGTTGTTTTATTAAATTATTTATTGATACAGTTTAGCGCAGTTTTTGTATTTAGGATAGGGTTCCTGAACTGATGTTATACTTGAATCAATACAACTATGAAGCGAGAGAGAGAGGGAAATTATTCACTCGATCATTCGCCAATGGCAGGCCAACCCCTCAAAGGCAGACGAAAACACACAAGGAGTCCTGAAATATCTGAAAATTCCAAAGTCTGAGTGTAACTATCTAGCGGACAGTCAATAAACTCGTAGGGCAAGATATAAACAACAACAGACCAAATAATTCATCCAATAGGAAACAAACTCTTGAAAAAAAAAGCTCCAGCCAATGATATACTTAGCGAGATCTTTCAAACAATACTCATAGGGACATACCTGGCGCTGGCGAATGATAAATGAAATTTCCCTCCCTCTCGCGCTTCATAGTTGTATTAATTCTACTTTAAGTTGAATCGACAAACACGAAGAGTGATAGTATGTTTAAATTAAACTATTTTAAATAGCGGTAATGAGACGTCTAAAGTTTTAAACAAATTTTTCACAATGAAGAGTGAAATGAAAATTTTTATTTGGTGTTTGTTTACAGATCTTACTTTCTCTAGCCTTAATTTTTTTATAGACTTAAAAAAAATACTACTATCTGGATGAGATAAAAAATACAGTAGGCTTTTCAAAACTCTTGTTCGACTCAGGCTCACACTTAATAAATAAACATCACAAAATATTTATTTCAGTGATATTTATCAGCACCTTTATTACGATAAAAGTTAACAAACATCTTGTGCAATGACTTTGGTTTGTGGTACTTATACATTATTTAGGAAATTTAAGTGTTCTTCCTGTATTTTGAATACATCTGTCGATGAAAAATTCTGTATACTCCATGAAGTTTGATTTTCCGATACTTCAGCACCTCTGAAGTCTTCTAAGTGCCAATCTATTGATAGTCTACGGTATTAGGTAACAAGGATTAGTTGTAAAATATTATGGATGATTGTATGAGGAGTTGATTAAGTGACCAAAGAGCTTACAGACTGTGATTGAACTCCAGAAACTCGTAAGAAAGTTGCAACATGTAATTTTTTTTTGGTAACGTGAATAAAACAGACACATTGTTCATTTAACTGGAAGGTAGTTTATTAAGGTAAAAATAATTTAGGATGAATTAACAATCATAATGATATGAACAAATAATCTACAAATATAAGTTTAAAACATTCAGGACTATCTATTGCACAAATTTTGAGCCAACTGATTGTTCTTCTAGAACTAATTATAACAAACGGCATAGAAACAAAACAGAACAAAAGATTCCTTTGAATTACAACAATATTATGATTTGTCGTTTATGCATATACATCAATGTAACATACATGCATAAATAACTAATAACCTAAATTTAAATATTAAAAAGTCTAAACATTTTTATTTAACAAAGAACCTAACAAAATAATAAACTTTGGCTTCGCCATTTAGTTTTGTGAAGTACTGTCACAAAATGAATAATAATCACAAGTTTAACTTAAACGTAAACAAAATATTTATACACATTATAAATTATTTACAGAACACATGAGAAAAAATTTTATATAAACAATTTTTCCCATAAATGCCTTAAGGGTTGAGTTTTGGCCTGGTCTTGTGGTATAGGGACATACTCTACTTCACAGCATGGGGTTGAAGATATTACAGTATATCTTTTCTAAAATAATAATTTCATTAAATTTTTATCTGTATTAAGAATGAATATTGTTCAGGCCAATATGCAGATAAAATTTGGTTTATCCAAAACTTTAAATTTAAAATTACGATCTTCCAGGAAATTCTATACAACAATGCAAAAACTTCAAATTTTTGCTGTATACTCAGATAAGTTTTGGAATTTCTAACAATTTAAAAAATCCTTAAGTTGCAGTGTGCCATACCAGTTATGTCTTCTGTTTGTTCGCATTGGTTCAGAGGTTTATTTTAGCAAAAATAATTCCCATTTTTATGGTTATTAACATCACATAGTGATTTACTCAATAGCAGAATATGCAAGTTTCCTCAGCATCCTATGATCAACGTAAGCTCCTTTGAAAACAATAACACGGCCAATGGATATGCATATGATTCGGTTGAAACCACTTTATCAACATGACATTACACAAAACAAATTTTACCATATAAATACAATACTACACTTAATACAAGACTTTATAGGGAATTTGTTAAAGTACTAAAAACTGCTGCGAAAACACGTGAAAGCACCATAACATATCGAGTGAGTAGATAAAGCTCATGGTTTTGATAAATGGACAATTTTACACATCTGTACATAATACTGTTGATCTAATTAATTATACATCGGTTAAGAACAGAAGAGAATATCACAATATTCTTGAGAGATTCAACTACACAAAAACAATTATAAGAACTTTTTTATGACATGTAGAACTATCTAATCGATTCGAAATACCTCACATAGAGTTGAAATCAAAATAAATAGTTTGCTTAAAGCTACATGAGCGTCGAATAAATAAATAAAAATTAATAATAATATCGTCTTTTTTTAAAGCTACAATGACGAATCTCCTTTTTGGTTTTTGTCTTTTCTAAGTTATCAATACTTAGTTTCTGTTTACTTAACGTCCTACATCGTACACACAGAGTCAGTCCGTCAAATTAGATTCCTGTATTCCCGTTATCATTCCGTCTCATCTCCAACTATATACATTAACACTAATAATTTACAAAACTTTCTACATCCGCTTGTAACTCGTAACTGTGTACACTTTAACAGTAAAATCGCTTTAACAAATCGTACTACGAAGGTGTCGAATACCAGTTAGCACTGTTCTTTAGCGTCTCTGGGTACACGGCGGGGGAGGGGTTGACAGCCTTGTTGGCGGGGTGGTAGAGGTGGAAGCCAGCCGAGTGGTGGTAGAACTGCGACTGATCGAGACCCGAGGTGGCGTAGTCGATGGCAGTCGGATGCACTGGGTACGGCTGGGGCTTGAGGGGGAGGGGTTGAGCAGGAGTGTCCGTCCCCAGGGGTAGGTTGTACTGATGCCTGAGAACGTCCGTGTACGAAGGGTTGTCGAAGGTGTTGTGCACCTGTTGGTGCTTATCCCTCGGCGAGACGGAGGAAGGAGGTGTCATGGCGGAGTGGTAGTCGACGGTGTAACTGCCGGGGGCGGAGTAGGAAGAGACGAGCCCTCCGAAGGTATCTCCAGACTTCTGGTTGTGGAGGACAAACTGGTCGGTGTACGAGCCCTCGCTCCCGGGGGGAGTGGGGAGGGGTCCGACGTGGTTCATGTCTCCGGTGTAGTAACTCCCCGCGGTTCCTGTCCTCCCGGCGTGGACGTTCGCTCGTATCACGCTTTCTCTATTCGCGTAGAGCTGCCTCAGCAGGGCTGAAGCGGGCAGGGGAGCTCCCGGCGGCTGCGCGTGCTGAGGCAGCGCTCCGATCCACTGGATGGTGCTCTTCTGCTGCTGCTTCAGCAGAGTGTCGGTGCTGAAGTCGGTCGGAGTCTTGTCCATCGTCGGTAGGTGTTTGGACATGGCGTGTTCCAAGTCTTTCACCGACGTACCCCCTTCACTCTCCTCGACGGGGGGTTTGGGACTGCCCACGGGGACGGAGTGGCAGGAGGAGGAGGCCGGACTCAGCACGGGGTAACGTTTCCTCAGCCTCTCCTCGTCCTCCGAGCTGCAGCAGCTGCTCTCGTCCTCCCGCTGGGTCCCGGAGAGCTTCCGCTTCTGCCCTCGCTGTTGGATCTCCTCCAGCTTCTTTGTGGTTCTGGCCGTCAGAACCTGGAACGGACATGTAATTTGGTTAGGAAAAATTCCCAAGTTATTGTAAAAAAGGAGAAATAGATCTTGTTAATGTTCTGTTGCTTTTGAACCAGGTCACATAGGTATTTTGTACTCCTTTGTTTAAATACTGTTTGCAATTAATAAAAATGTTGACTTTAAAGGGGAAGGGTTTTTCTATACTGACAGCAATTCTCAAAAACTATAAGACCTACAGAGCTAAAAATTGGTATTTTACTCCCTTAGGGTCATAAATGGATTGTAGTAAGAAATGGATTTGGCATCCTTGTGAAGTGTGAAAAATTAAATCTCAAATTCAAGGACGTTTTCTGTTTTTCTCTGGTAAAATCCAGTTGATCAGGTAGTTTTATATATTGTTAGACTGAGATCCTGGTAAATAATATTATCTTGTTAGACTACATGACAGCTGAGCTATAGCATATTAGTAGTATATGTGAACAAATTTATGCTCGGGACCTGGAAGCCAATTTTTAGGCGCTGCGTAAATTTACACCAGATATAGCTTAACCATTGGCTAACTAAACTCTGGATCTGAAACCGCCACATAGAGTAACGAAATAATCAATAATAAATACAATGGAATCCGATATTTGTCAAGTTCTGTCCAACAAGAAATATATCGAATTTTGACTATCGTTCGATATTGTTTTCTTAGAAGTCAGATGTTAAATCGTCGTTATGAATCTCGTACCCCGAAAGAAAGTCCTTTAAACTTCCCGAAGGAGTCTTGCTGCGTACCTGGTTGCGGTCCGGAGCCTGTAGCTGGGAGGCGTGCTCCAGGTGGCCCCGGCCTCTCTGCGGGTCCCCGGAGCCCTCGGACGAATCCTCTAGGTCGGGCGGGCTCAGGTGGTGCTCGTGGTTCCGAGACGCGCCGCTGCTCCGCCCGTCTGCAATCCGAAATTTCATAGTTTATTCCCTCGAAAAGGTTCAAAATTGTGTATTCACCATTTGCCTATAATTTTTCCTTGTGTATACAGTATGTGTTTTGGCTGTAAGACATATTCAGACCCTCACTTTTAGTGTTCGAGGTGAAATGTAAATGGAAGTGAGGTGTTGAAGATGGCTTAGAGTCGAAACAGATGTAGACAAGGAAAAATTAAGGGGACAAAGACGTAAGTAAATATAGTATTTAGGAAAAATTCTGTGCTCTTATAAGAGCAATTTTTTCTTGTTTGCTTCTATGAATGAATGACTGCTTGTACATGTTTGTTTGCTTGTATGCATATTTGTTTGCTTGTATGCATGTTTGCAAAGTTATCTCAAAAACGGCTTTAGAATTTCCTCCCAAGCCTAAAGACAAGTTGTTTGTAGGTTTCTTGGCCTGACAATATTTAACAACTTAAAAAAAGGTTAAATAAAAAAACCATTAATTTGGCGTCATATGGGTTGCCCTATTATTTATGCAATGAGCACGAACAACTCAGCACCGTTTGCAAAAGAGCTAAGTGTGCAAAATTGAATATTGCAAGGATTGTGAAATGTCAATGAGCAAGGCTCAGTCCACCAGGTACTACGATTCATTCACAAAAGTCACTAGAAAATTAATGTGAATTTACTGGACAGAATACTGGCTTTTGGAATCTTGTCAGCGCCCCTGCTTTGGGTTTGAATCCCGCTCCTCGTCAATGAATTACTAATGTTGGTTTTCTTTATGTTTTATTGTCTAAGCTCTCCCTGGCATTGCTTGGTACATCCTTCAGATTGATGAATAGACTATGTAGATGACCAAAGTACAGGGGGAGGTCAGCAAGCTTTAAAAAAAACCTAAATATATAGTTATTTATTGATGGTTTTATGAAAGAAGCATGTAGGGAAATAAAATACTTTTTGACTGGATCTTAAACTTCCATTCTTACTAAAAGTATGATCTAATCACCTCCTTTATCAGCATCAGGAGATCCATTTTCAGGGTCGTTTCCCCCCGCCTCCTCCCTCTTCACCCCCCTCTGGGCGATGTTCTCCTCCAGTTGACAGCAGTCCATGATCATGTTCTTGTACTCTTTCCCACTGGAACAATCGTCGGGCATTGAAAAAAACATTATGGAAAATGGGAGACAAGTTTCTATAGTTTGCTAGTGTTTATGGTATTTTTTTAGTTTGCTCATTCACTTTGCTAGTTATTCCATTAGATGACAAGAATAACATTGAAATAAATAATTCAACAACCTAAAAGGTTGGTAGAACACTAGCAACTCACAGTTTTTAGGAAGCATTAAGACCTGTTTCACATGATGCGGTCTCAGTCGCATAGCAGTAGTCTTGTATGATTCACTTTGCTGAGAAACGGCAGAGAATCGCATGCCTCTTCACCATTTAGGAGCACCGCAAGTGGAAGAAGCCTTAAATCTTAATTCGACAGATTGATGGATAAATAGCAATTTCTTGTTCTTGTATTGAGACATTGTTTCTGTGTGCTATTATGTTATCATAAAGGGGTCTTTTTGTACTATTTATATTGCAGAGTTACACAATACGGTCTTCTTTTCAGTTGTTTTCTAATTACTCACCTAACGACGTAGTTGACACAGATGATATTTTGTTCCTCAGCGTTTTTCGAGTTGCAGACGACAGTCGCACAAGTCTGCATCCACGTGTAGCCCCCGTTCTTGTTCATTACTCGGTAGTAGTGTGTTAAAACTTGACCTTTGTTAATTACTGGAACATAAACAAAATTTCATAAGAAATTTCAGCAAGAGATCATTGGAAAAATTAGTTTTAGGAAAGTTAACTTTTAGTTCTGAAGGAGTCCAGAACAGATGTAGTCAAGTCGATCCACTGAATACATTTTAATGATCTAATTTTTGACAACAAAAAACTTTTGTCTTGAAAACCTGAAATAATTCACAGTAGCCAATTTGCAACAAAACCTATGTTTTTGCCTTTAATTTAGACTTCATTTACTTTAGTTTCTTGTTGAGGTTTTACATAATGACATAACAATCAAAATGCATTGATTGGTGATTCAATGGAATGTACAGGAAGTAAATATAGATTTGTCATTAAACTTACGATCTATATGGCTTTTCCTGAGCTTGTTGGCATCTTCCCCGTGACACAAGGTGTACAGGTTCATCCCTGTTATTTCTTCCGCTGTATAGTCTAGTAAGTCTGCCACTCTGAAAATGAAGAGTAAAATTAACTCTTTGTCAGTTCCTTACGATAAAAATCTCTTACAATTATAGGCAATACATGAATGAAAAAATTTAATAAAGGAGGTAGTAAGAGAATATTGGGAAAATACACAAGATTTTACATAAAAATTAAAATTACCCCAAAAACTAAAATTTGAACTCATTAAAATAAAGTTAAAATAACAACTGTTTGGAGTTGGATATAATAAACCTGTAGAACCAATTAATTTTAAAAGGTAGCAACAGGTAAGGTATATCATTGAGTGACAAAACAATTCAACAACAAAAAATAAATATAAAGTACAAAGGAACAGCCCACAAGTCACCATCAGATAGGAATTTGCGGAAAACCTTACAATCTCTTCCAAAGCCATCTAAGAGATCCTGGGCCTGCTGCACAATAAATTACAATCTAATAATATCGGTGATCTGTAAACTCTGATTAGATGTTTTACTGATATTATTAACTTATAATTTACACAATAGGGCACAATAGGCCCTTAGTAATAATTTTATAGTTCACATTGATTATCTGCAATACCTGGGCTCGCAGTGGGCTATCCGGAAGTCGAAGTTGATCCTGGTGACAAACATGTCAGACTCAAGTCGGATCTCGTGGACGCTCGGAGGGGGCAGCGCGATGGCGAGCGACACCATCCCCATGAGCGGTGGCGCGCTCTTCCGGCTGTGAGAGAACGTGTACTGCGGCCTCAGGCGACACAGCAGGAGTACCACCTGCGAGGGGAGAAATGTGTGAAATTTTTGGAGTATATAACGGGTAGAAGTAATACCACCTGAGAGGGGAGAATTTGGGGAACTAGTAGAGTAAACCAGAGCAGGAGTATGTACAAGGGTGAAATATTTGAAAGTGTTAGAATATAATTGGGCAAGAGTGCTACTTGTAAGGGGAGGAAGATGTGAGCAGGAGTACCACCTGCAAGGGAGAAATATGTTTAAGTGGTAAAGAATAGCAGAGCAGGAGTACCACCTCAGAGGGGAGAAGAATGTGAAAGTGTTCAGGTATAGCAGAGTGGAAAATTCTCTTGTGAGAGAATGGCAGAGTTAACTGAGCAGGAGGATCGCCTGAGAAGTAAGAAATGTATGAAAGTGGTAGAGAAAGACAGGGCAAGAGTAGAATTTGCGAGGGGAGTACCACCTGGAGGGAATGAGATATGAGAAAGTGGTAGAGAATAACTAAGGAGAAGTACCACCTGCAGGGAATGAGATATGAGAAAGTGGTAGAGAATAACTAAGGAGAAGTACCACCTGCAGGGAATGAGATATGAGAAAGTGGTAGAGAATAACTGAGCAGGAGTACCACCTGCAGGGAATGAGATATGAGAAAGTGGTAGAGAATAACTGAGGAGAAGTACCACGTGCAGGGAATGAGATATGAGAAAGTGGTAGAGAATAACTGAGCAGGAGTACCACTTGCAGGGAATGAGATATGAGAAAGTGGTAGAGAATAACTGAGCAGGAGTACCAAATGCAGGGAATGAGATAAGAGAAAGTGGTAGAGAATAACTGAGCAGGAGTACCACCTGCAGGGAATGAGATATGAGAAAGTGGTAGAGAATAACTGAGCAGGAGTACCACCTGCAGGGAATGAGATATGAGAAAGTGGTAGAGAATAACTGAGGAGAAGTACCACCTGCAGGGAATGAGATATGAGAAAGTGGTAGAGAATAACTGAGCAGGAGTACCACCTGCAGGGAATGAGATATGAGAAAGTGGTAGAGAATAACTGAGCAGGAGTACCAAATGCAGGGAATGAGATATGAGAAAGTGGTAGAGAATAACTGAGCAGGAGTACCACCTGCAGGGAATGAGATATGAGAAAGTGGTAGAGAATAACTAAGGAGAAGTACCACCTGCAGGGAATGAGATATGAGAAAGTGGTAGAGAATAACTGAGCAGGAGTACCATCTGCAGGGAATGAGATATGAGAAAGTGGTAGAGAATAACTAAGGAGAAGTACCACCTGCAGGGAATGAGATATGAGAAAGTGGTAGAGAATAACTGAGCAGGAGTACCACCACCTGCAAGGGAAGAGAAATATGTGAAAGTTCAATAGAGCAGGGATAACACTTTGGTGAGAAGAAATTTGTGAACAGAAGTACCATCTGGGGGGGGGAATAAATATGGGAGGATGCCCGAGTGTAAAAGAGAGGAGTACCAACTGAAAATGACAGAAGCTTTTGCTTATCAACAAAAAAATGTAGTTTCATGCCTTATCAGTGTGATGTGAAGCTGATATGGAAAAATAAAACTCTTTGTTAGAAATGTTAGTTATTTATCGGGGAGATCGGTGTATGATATGGATATACACCATTAATCCATAATAAATAGTTATAGAATATTAGTTGTAAGCTGGAGGACCTATAGCTATAAGTTGTAATTATATAACTTGGATATGGATATCCTGTGTTTGTGGACTTATTAAAATTATTCACTATCTAAAACTACAAATGTTGAAGCTATAAATCGATAACAAGTTACACAGCATATTTATGATAAATCACCACATCCCAACAAAAATATTTCGTACCACAATCAAAATGCAGCTATGTATCAGGAAGTTCAATTGTTACTAAAACCCTTTTTTATCTATTTACCTGCTAATTTTCTAGTAAAATGGATGTCCTGTGTTGTAAATTCTTAAAAAGAAACATTTAGACAGAGTACCAACTTAACTTTAGTGATTTTCCTATCAGATGAATCATCAGCAATCATCAGTTCATAGAGGCAGGGTCACTAAGCCAATTAAGCCTTTCTAAGGACCCTTGTTGCCTCCCCAACCCTTCCTCCAGATTACTTCCAAACCCTATTTTCTTTCCCTCTGCGAGGCTATTTCAACTCGTCAACACGTCTTAAGAAGGCAGTTTCCCAGTTTTGTTATTGTTCACCACAAAGTTTTATCTCCTTTATGTTTATTGTGTTCGGTAATATAATTTACGGTGGACATTGATCCACCATATCTCACCATACCTCTGTTGGGATAGGTTTCTGTATTGTATCTAAGTAGTGACTGACGGTTCATTATAATATTTTATCTCCTCTAAAATATTTACATTCATAACTGTAACTTTTGAGTGATAATGTTTAATGGACATTTTTTAGCAAACTATGAAAGTATCTAATTATAACACTTGAAACCCTTTTAATTTATTATAAAATAATGTTTCTCAATAAACTTTTTAAAGTTATCGTTATTGCCAAGCAAAAAGGCGCAAACCAAAAACATTGGTTTATATTATGAAATTGGCAGATAAGCGGCAGTTTATCCAACTTACTTTCGGTGATAGTGTACAGAAGGATGACAAACAATAAAAGAGTAGAGAGTGAACAGTTTCGCCCTCCAATATATTGAAACAGGCTATGGTCTATTTTCAATAAGATGTTGTGATTTTCAAGCAAAATTTATTTTATATTTTGCTTAGAGGTAGATACTCTGCCCTGTTCACATAGGAACTGTGTGGTATAAGCATGTTGAAAGAAAAATGTGTTGTAATAAATGTTACAAGGTCAAAGGATTTTTCTAGATAGATATACTGCTGTAAAAAGATAAAATGCCATACATTATTGTTCCTCCCTGCAATATTACATCAAGACCAGTTATGAAAGGCTTATATTCTCTGGGATATTGAAGGTTTATATGAGGGTGGTTAGAAAGAGGAATACATTTTTTATACTATCAGTCTTGACATTACTGCTTACCCTGTAACCGGAGGACTTGAAGTGACATCCGCGTTTGGTCAGCGTCGACTTCATTCTGACACAGAACGCTCTCTCCAGACCTTTGTACGCCGAGGTGTTGTTTAATGCCATCAGGGACGACACTGTAACAGACAATATGAGGTTGAAAAAGATTATACAAGTAATTTATTTATTTATTGTTTTTCTTTGTTTAAAGCTAGATTTGTATTCTGGGGTGAATTGCATATGTAAATAAACCTTGCAGTGCTATTAGTTTATCAAACTCGGTTTATTATAATAGAGTAGTTATACTGCAAATGGTCAAATTAATCTAAACTCGCATGAAAATATTTTTAATTTATTATTTGATATTGTCAGCTTTAAAATAAAAAAAAAAGAAATACAGTAGCTTGTTAAACATAAATTTATTAATTTACTAAAATATTTTCATAATGCATTTAACATTTCTAAGCATTATTTCAACGTCTATAAAATTTAAATCTACTGTAGACATTTTTAATTGAATAAAAAAATTTAATATTGAAGTGCAGAAATTTTACTCAGACTGAACTCTGTACTGTAAGTCTGAATTGTAATGTATTGTAATATACATCTGTCGGTATGTATGTGTTTTTAAAATGATTTTGCATAACTTTGGAACTACTGAAGATATTAACTTCAAACTTGGTGTGTATATGTTGACTAATAGGATCTATTTTGTTGCGGGGTGTCAAGTTTCTACTTTGTACCACTACTTAAAAATGGCCGTTATTTTTATATTTTAAAACTTAATATGTTAGAAACCGTAAATTGCACAAGAGACAAAAAAGCTGCGCAATTTCAATTCCTGACAAGTCATTGAAAGATTATTAAGATCAAACCGTAATTGATGGAGTTATTGCAATTTTTCTAAATACATGCTTGTTTATGGCAGTTAAAGCAAATTTTCACATAAACATTGCAATAACTCCATTAAATGTGGTTCGATCTTAATACATTAATCTTTATATGGCTTTTTAGGAAATGAAATTGTGCAACTTTTTGTTTTTGGCACAATTTTCGTAAAATTTACGGTTTTTAATGTATTAAGTTTTAAAATAACTTTTAAAGCTTTAAAGAAACTTGATACCTCGCACCAAAATTGGTCCTATCAGTCAACATATATGCACCAACATTGAAGTTGATATCTCAAGTGGTTCCAAAGTTATGCAAAATTCTTTTAAGAATACATACATACCGACAGACGAATAATCGAGCATTTTAGGACCCATGTTTACAGCAACTTTTTTCTTAGTTTTGATGTAACTACTATATCCCGAAGTCCTGAAGGACTTTTGGAAAAAACCCTGAATATATTTTTTGGTAATCTAAAACTACTTGGGAGAAGACTTTTGTCGTAGTTCATTGTGCTAAGAAAATAACTGTACAAATCATAATAAAACATTAACATTCTAAACAATTAATTAACAAACGTAGAAAAACGCAAACCATTATTGTAGCTTGAAAGGATTTTAAAACTTAGTCAATAAAAAAGGTAAACATAAATATTCACAAAAACACAAAACAAACGTCCTGAAATCAACAACAATCGATATTTCATACAGGAAAAAAACACGAATGTTTCAGGCAATTAAGCCCTTAAACGAACATAAACACTTGCAACCCTTATTACACGGAGGTACATTAGAGAACGGCGCCCCCGAGAGGGTAAGATTTAATGACCCTTTCTAAATCATAAGGGCTCCAGATAACACAATTGCTATCACGCCCCGAGTCCTTCCAACTGACTTTATAATTTATACCAGATGGGTTTATTCTTATAACGAATGGGGCCACTGACTTGATAACGAAGAGTAATTAAATGCTGAATTTCTTTGTGAATTATTTTATTAAATGGTGAGGATGCTAATAAAATCAGCCCTCGCTGCCTTATGTTTGACATTAAAAGATTCCAAATGAGATTCTGTTATCGCATTTCTAATATATAATAATAGTTAATTTTAATCAAATTAGTAAAATTGGAATATCTTCTATTTAAACAACAGTTGAAACGAGCTTAGGCCTACAAAAGTTCATTTGATGTCTGCCTAAAACCTACTTAAGGACGGTAATGATGTGAACGTGAATAGACAATATAATGCACACTCTATGGCAAAGAGAACACCATTTTTTAGCTTAGGCCTTATTAACATGAAAACCATAACTTGATATTTGCCATACCCTTTAATATTTTACGGTAATTGGGTAATTGTATTTTAAAAATCCATAGCTTTGATTTGACAAAACAGGCATTATAGTATAATCCTATGGACATTTTTGTATTGATGAGTAGGAATATGCAACCCCTCCAGACGATGAGAATGTTCTGCTTGATTCTAGATCGTTTGGGGTGTCAAGGTTCCCATAATTGATAAATTAAAACATTATCAACGGAACTTAGAACAGTTATCCCATATTAACAGGGAGTTTTTGCAGTCAATTCTGAAATCTTACATCCTCACCTGTCGCCATTTCTTATTCAGCACAATTTTACTGCCGATGGACTATTTCGTTCAGATTTTCTTTGAAAGACCATAGAGAATGGGATAAAAAGAGTGAAACAAAGCGTGAGATGATGCCCGGCTCAGGTGTCAGGAACCACGGATGATTGGCTGTGACCTTCACCGGCAATAGGCATGCGCACTGCTGGCATCTTGACGTCAATCAGTCCTACCAACCACGGTTGTAAAAGTAAAATTGTATACTATATAATATGTGATTGGCTGTGACCTTCACCGGCAATAGGCATGCGCACTGCTGGCATCTTGACGTCAATCAGTCCTACCAACTACAGTTGTAAAAGTAAAATTGTATACTATATAATATGTGATTGTATGTGACCTTCGCCGGCAATAGGCATGCGCACTGTTGACGTCTTGACGTCAGTCAGTCCTACCAACCACGGTTGTAAAAGTAAAATTGTATACTATATAATATGTGATTGTATGTGACCTTCACCGGCAATAGGCATGCGCACTGCTGACATCTTGACGTCAGTCAGTCCTACCAACCACGGTTGTAAAAGTAAAATTGTATACTATATAATATGTGATTGTATGTGACCTTCACCGGCAATAGGCATGCGCACTGTTGACGTCTTGACGTCAGTCAGTCCTACCAACCACGGTTGTAAAAGTAAAATTGTATACTATATAATATGTGATTGTATGTGACCTTCACCGGCAATAGGCATGCGCACTGCTGACATCTTGACGTCAGTCAGTCCTACCAACCACGGTTGTAAAAGTAAAATTGTATACTATATAATATGTGATTGTATGTGACCTTCACCGGCAATAGGCATGCGCACTGTTGACGTCTTGACGTCAGTCAGTCCTACCAACCACGGTTGTAAAAGTAAAATTGTATACTATATAATATATGATTGTATGTAACCTTCACCGGCAATAGGCATGCGCACTGCTGACATCTTGACGTCAGTCAGTCCTACCAACCATGGCTGTAGCAGTAAAATGGTATATTATGTGTTTGGCAACGACCTACGGAAGATAGGCACACTGTTGACTTTTTACGTCATAGCAAATCTTACACAGAGATATTTTGTGTTTGGTGTTAATGTCATCCTTGCTGGTCTTTGTTAAGCACCCTTGTTTGCGAAGTTGCTGGTCCGAACACTTACCGTTGGGGTTGGCGGTGTAAGTGGCGTTGTTGATGACCTCCTCACAGTCCTATTTTAACATCCCTTGCTTGCGACGTTGCCAATTTGGACACATACCGGGATTGGCGGTCTAGTGGTGTTTTTGGTGTCCTCCTCACTGGCCTATGTTAATAGCCCTTGCCTGCGACGTTGCCAGTTCGAACACTCACCGTCGGTGCTGGTGGTGTTGTTCGTGTCCTCCTCACTGTCCTATGTTGAACAACCCTTGCTTGCGACGTTGCCAGTTCGTTCTTATCATCGGGGTTGACTATGCAGGCGGTGTTGTTGGTGCTCTCCTCGCTTTTCTACGCTAAAACCCTTTGCTTGCGACGTTGCCAGTTCGCACACTTACCGTCGGGGTTGGCGGTGCTGGCGGTGTTGTTGGTGCCCTCTTCACTCGCCGCGCTGCTGGGCGACGCCAGCCCCTGCCCCTGCGACAGTCCCAGTCCCAGCTGCTCGGCCATCTCGCTGTGGTCTTGGTGGTGCACGTAGTCGAACACGCTGCTTCCCGTCATCTCCACCTGCCGAAGAAATAAATGTTAGAGAGTGTATGAATGAGTTTCAACGGAAAATAAAGGCTTCCATGGTCGTCTTCACTAGATTTGAACGCAGTCTTCTGGGATATACTGCATACGAATGTCGAAGTCGTCGCCGTCGTTTCGGAGACGTTTAAGTTCTCCATCTTCATGACACCCCTGAAGTTCTTCATCTCATCGCCCTGAGGATGGAGAACATCTCCGAAACGTCGGCAATGAAATTCGACATCCGCACGCGGCGTATCCCCAGAAAAGGTAAACGTAAAAGTGATAAATCCAAGCTGTTTTTGGCTTGAATTCTAAATGAGAGTCAAAAATGCCAATTGGGTTTCAAGTGTGCGTACACAATTTCAAATCTACATAGAACAAAACCTTTAGTTATTTGGTTGATATAGCCTAGAAACATGGTCATCTCTAGTAATAAGGCCGCGGCCTTCGACCTGGTAACGCCGCTTTCTCAAGGGCTTTTTGTATAGTAAAAACCATTACAGAGCCAGCTGGTTTCAAGAAACAAAAAATAGTGTCATAAGAGAGTATGGATGAACAAATCAGCTGAACCCTTAGACGAGACGATGCCATTTGCGGCAGAGATGTCTATGCTCGAAGACAATGAAATTAATCGTAATGCAAGCCTACTCTCCGAATGCATAAACATAATCGTTAAAACAAAAGTGAATCCTCTGTAACTCTCAACATTTGAACTAAATTCCTTTTGAGGACGTTCACAAAAGTGAAACCGCACTGAGCGGATTTTGAGAGAAGTATCCAGCAAGGAACTTCAACTAGTACCTAGTAAATATTTCTAAAAAATTCTTGAGTATTTTTCCTGACGTATAAGGTTTAGGCTTCCACTATATTGGTTTTGAAACAAGAATTTTCCAACAGTTACACAGAGGTTCATTTAACCAAATTCAATCGACAAAATAAATCGGATTCAGTTCTCCCGTGGAACGATTTTAGGTGAGCAATATGATCGAAAATCCATGAATGGTATCTTTGTAATTAATTGCCGTCAAAGCTTTGCACCGCCATCGTCAGCAGCTTTACAGTGTAGGCTTGTTTTTTCTCATAGCTCATAAACAATGTTGTTCAGTGACTATTTAATCAACGTTGATCTCAGCTTTTTTACTACACCAATGTTTACTGATGTGTTTATCATCACGATCGTAATCTGCCCTTAGCGTTCTCCGAATCTGGGGCATGGCGCATGGCGGGCCGGACTGCACGTGCTTATCGATAACTGCCGACTCCAAATTGAGTAACTGAGAAAATTTTTTGAATACAGTATTTTAACACAATTTATTAATATCATATATTTAATTTCGTAAGGCGATTCTTTGCGTCAATATTGTAGGCGTCTGGCGAGTCGTAGAAAGATGGGAGAGGGCTAAAATTAAAGGTCTCTAATCCGTGATGGCGGGAAAAATAATGAAATTGCTTGAAATTCACCAAAAAAACGAGAAATAACGTAAAATTTCTGCCATTTAAATTGCATTGGGATCTAAAAAACGTCTGCTTTGTTTATATAAAACATATGATGCTGATACTTGATTGAAAACCATATGGTAGGCTAGATATCAATATCAGGTAGATTCAGTTTGCTATGAAGGAATTTTGTACTATAATAATTAAGGATTGTTTGAATTTTCCCTCATTAGGGGATTTTTGCCCCTTTAAGCCAAAGTCAATGCCACTAGTTTATTTTATATTGAGCTCAGCACCAACTTAGTGGTATAAAACGTGCAGGTACTGCATTATTGTAACGATGTGCTGATACATTATGCAAATTTTTAGGTTTATCTGCAACACTGAAAATCTGATTGTAGGTAATTATTGAGATCGTTTCTAAAATGATTCAGTGAAAGTATCACTATGTTGTAATTAAGTAAAGAATGGTCGCACCCTAATCCTTGATAAATAGATGCAAATGATATAGAGGTATAAATTAAAGTTTCCCGTAATAATTTAACAGTTTTATAAGGGTTCTGAATGTTCAGTTTGTGTTCATCAAAATGTAATAATTTGAGGAATCTTTAAAGATTTAAGTTTCGTGTTTTCATTGAGCTCTACTCCTAGGATTCTTCTGAAAACTTTTTGCTAGAAGTCTCGGATGCATCAGGCTGTATCATTTTTGGTTCATAATAAATTACTGTTAATCATGAAAATTACTATTTCATCAACGAAATTTCAAGTAAATCATCTTGATTACTTCTAGTCAGAACTTCAGAACTTGACTTGCCAAACGTGCAAGCCTTAACTCACGTAAACTTTCCAAAGGAAATAATGCTGAAAGATTTTACACCAAACAGACCACAGTCGTGCAATTGTCTCAAATGCTGTTACGTTAAACTTATCATATTTTAGACCGAAAAAGTTTTAAAGGAGTACGTAAAATGTAAATTTACTGTAAAACATTCAAACCAAAACATATGTTTTTCCTAATTTTGTAAACATGTTTCCCAAATAATTTTCAACACCTTTTTAGTTACACCTTAAAAGGGTGCAACACACTTGTCGACTTATAAAATCGTAAAGGTGTCCGGGGTAGAGAGGGAAGGTATACCCGGGCTGGCGGCCGCCATGTTGGAACACTATTGATTGTAGTGACATTACCACTCCGGGCACGGAGCAGCTCGGACGTGAGGAGCATTCCCGCGCAAACATGGCGGCGCTCCCGCCACCGCGCCAACCGCCACTGCTGCCAACCCATCGATGTTTAAACTTAACGACGGGTCGGTATTGTTTTATACACTTATCACTTTCTCGAAGTGGAAATGAAGGTGGGGCAGAGGTTTTTTTAATAAAGTTAAACTAGTTGTTGAAAAGCGTTCATTTTAATGGCATTTTCTTAAAAGAACGTCATAATACATGCATTTTAAAAATGTTCAAGATATTTAAAAGATTTCCATGACATATATTATTTAATTTTTTTTAGAATACTGTACTATTTTGCGATCATTTGGAAAAAAATTTATGTAGGTTTATATGAAAGAGGTTAAAACAAACAATTACAAATGCAAAATGACGACCTTTTTTACTCAAATGTGATCATAATTATATTTTTGGCTTGCAATTGAGTCAAGTAATTATTATTTTTCCATTTCTCCTGTTACATAATGCCACAATTAGGTCAGATTTAAGCGGAATAGTGAGTATTGTGAGTATCAAGCTTAGGTGACATAAATGTACATAAAAAATTGGAACTTCTGTGAAAACATCGTTATTCCCAAACGTTTTCCTCAATGTGCCCCACACCAGTTTCAACTACAACTTTTTAATCCCTCTCCCCGTTAATTTTTTTCACTTAGTCGTCGTCGAGTGAAGAGAGAAGGGAGAAGGGGAGAGAGGAAGCACAGACAGACATCATGTCACGTGTGACAAGGATGATGGTATCTCACTCTGAGTGGCGCATACAGACTAGTTTATCCCACCATCCATCTCCTCTGTACTCTGCATGTATCAAGCCCCGCTCGTCCGCCATTCATTTATACGCCACCCCACCGCCACAATCCACTGCTGACTTTATATCACTTCATTTTCCTGTTGACAAATTTCCAACTCGCGTCTCCGTTTACGGTTATCGCGGTCGGTAGTCGGTGGTGAGGGACTGGATCGGGTGAATTACAAGGTGTAAGCGGTGGAAGGAATTTCCATTGTGGAAATTTTTGTTAAATCGAGATCTTGGAGGATTGTGTGACTTGGTGAAATTCGTTGATCCTGTGTGTAACTGAGTGTGGTAGTTAGTTCTGGGTGTTTTTATACTGCTTGCAAATTTGCAGGAAAAAGCTACTCTGCGCAAGTCAAAAACAACTGAAATATTCGTAAATGTTCAACAAAATTATGAAAGACCACACATAAATTCTGTTTTGTACAATACATGATGGACAACCTGAATGAATTTAATTTTGTTTAGTTAATCGCTCTAGGACACAATAGTGCAGTAAAGCTTTCGCCTGCAATATTAAAAGTAGAGTAAAAGCAACCTCTAAGCAAGGCCATCACACTTGTTAAGTTATAGCTGATGAAATACATTAATGCTTACACACCTTTGTCAGAAAGCATCCAGCAAAAATATATCCCGTAAAACCATAAAAATAATCTTTATCTTAGAAAACAACTTAGGTCTCTTGAGAAAAGACTCATTATTTATCAGAAAATTATCAAACAAGTAAGGAAAATCCAGTATATTTCCTTTAATAGAAAATATATCATTGCAAAATTGCTGTATTACAATGATTGAATGATAAAAGTTACACATACAAATATAAAATTGGTTTTATGAAATATGGCCCTCTTCTTCAGAACCACCCATCAAGTGGCAAAGAAACATGTGAAAAAAACGGTACATTATGTTTTGATACTTGATACTTGGATTTGAAAATTGGTACAATTATCGTATGTCTCATAGATGTTACCATACAGTGTTTTAAATAGGAAACCTATCTGCAAAAATCAACGTTTACCGTCTTGAAAATCAACGAGTTTGGACACCGTGATATTTCTGTGCAGACTCACATAAAATATGATAAATACAAGAGACTGATAAACTTAACGAACTATAATTAATTACATTGATATTTTAAAGAAGCTACAGTCCAAGTAAAATGACATGATCTAGTCCACCCCAGACTAATGTCACTTATAAAGCCACGTATCATGTCACGTATATCCTATTCAGATTGGCAACGCAGTGCATTTTTGTGTCCGTTTTTCTGGCAGCTTGACGTTTTTTGGGCTATTTTGCTACACAAAATGCATTGGCATCAATAATTTTCAGCTATATCTGTTCTTTAGTATCGACATATTTAATACTGACGAAACTTACTCTGATGCCATTTCAATGAGAGCGACAGACAGCACAACAAACTTGACGCCATCCGAAAAAAACGCGGCACGAAAAATGACTTTGGATTGTCAATTCTTTCTTTTTCATCAGTGCTATAGTATATTACGTTACTAGGCCGGGAAGTACTGTTTTGCCGGACGAGCATGATAGTTCCCGCGCGAGCAAAAGCGAGTGCGGGATTTTCATACGAGTAGGCCTACGGCAAAACTTCCCGGCCGTGTAACGTACGATATTTTTCATCATACTACGCAGAAAAAAACATACCTTCAATCATAACGTAGTCCTTGCATAAACATACGTTTCTCAAACCTTCAAACATAACCTATAAAAAAAGAGGAACATTTGCTACGGATGCAGTGCTGCCACTACATTCCTCTAAAAAGAAACCAATAAACCACCAATAAATAAGCATTAAACGTCGGTTTGCTGCAATCAGCTGATTGTTTGCTTCCGTTCTTTCCGGCCTAGGTCGGATAAGAGTTTATCCGGCCTGGGCCGGCAATGGGTAACTTTCGAGCCAACAAAAAGGAACTGAAAACATATGTTTCTATGTTACTATGATGAAAATGTCTAGTTTAGCATTGGGCTTTGACGCCACGTCATCTGACTTGGACTGTATTGTTATCGATTCCTACACGGTTGTTACCTGGGAGAGGCCGAGGTAGATGGAGACGGTCTCGGAGATGTAGAGGAACCTGCCGTCCGCTGCCAGCGCGAACGCGAACCCGTCCAGAGACTGCAAAGTAATCAGAACATTTGTACATTGAAGTTGATCGATATGCATAAGCGATTACGGTTATCGATTGTGTACTGTGAGGTAATAGAATATTTTAAATAGAGAAATCACAGTTGATTATGAAATAAATAATGTGGCCTACTCAGTAGAATATAGAGTAATAAAAAATACTGGGGTTTTCGGCTTATCAGGAATTACTGTAATAATGTATAGACTCACCGTTTTAAGCAATCCTATGTTCAATTTAAACTATTGGACAGCTGTTTCGCCCTTTTGCCCTTAGGGCATCATCAGCAAAATCTTGAGGTTAAAATATTGCAAACCAATGTTTTTGTCGATATAACTAATAAAATAAAACGAAGGCGAAGACACAACTGACATTTTCACAAACACTAACTTTAAAGAACATATATTTGTTGGGCTCGAGCCTAACCTAAACCTAACCTCACTTCTAGACATCTGACCGCGGTCAGCAGAACCGGCCGACTCGCGTTTGACCTATCTCTTGACACTGTCAAACGCGAGTCGGCCGGTTCTGCTGACCGCGGTCAGATGTCTAGAAGTGAGGTTAGGTTTAGGTTAGGCTCGAGCCCAGCAAATATATGTTCTTTAAAGTTAGTGTTTGTGAAAATGTCAGTTGTGTCTTCGCCTTCGTTTTATTTTATTAGTTATATCGACAAAAACATTGGTTTGCAATATTTTAACCTCAAGATTTTGCTGATGATGCCCTAAGGACAAAAGGGCGAAACAGGTGTCCAATAGTTTAAATTGAACATAGGATTGCTTAAGACGGTGAGTCTATTCAATAAAAAATACTTTATTAAAAAAAGGCATTATTTTAGCTAAATTTATTTGTGCGAAAAAACCTCAGCAAATACAGTATCATAGTGGAGTTAATTATTATTATAGCCCTTACAAGTACGACTTCTTTCACGAGTACAATACAGGCACAGAACATTATTTCCTCCAACAACCTGGAAAGGAATTAACACAGTACCTAGACATTCCTTCAACTAATCAAAAAAATAAATTAATGTTGTGCGATGATGTGTAGAGACCAATGATGGAAAACAATCAAAGACCTATAGAATTTAATTAAGATCCAACATAGGAAATTGATTTAGACATTTATCTGAGATCCAACAGTTTTTTTAAATAATAATTTTAATTATTAAATTAAATAATAATTTAATAATTTTTGTTAAATAATACAAAGGGGTCGCTTCATTGGACAACGCTTTACTGAAAGCTAAAACAAGATTTTGGGGGAAAATACAGACGTAGATGTTAAATATTTATTCAAACAATTATTGTAAAAATAATTTTTGTAAAATTTAATAAGTTTCTAATTTACTTAACCTACATTTTATGAAGAGAATACGTACTAATGTTGACGTACAAAACAAACTACTGAAATACCACGATTATATTAGATTTATAAAAATGATACATCCCACGGGCCAGAGTCAGGAGGCGCGCGGCAGTTTTTTACCGGCGACTGACGCACAAATTGCCGACACTGCGGCGCTAACCCCCCAAATTACCCCAAAGACATTCTTTTCGGACCCTCCCCGGTGTTTATGGACTGTCAGATGCCGCGGGCTTCCCTCTACTTCGTACACATTTTGAACTTTTAAAAACGAATTTTGAATTGTTGTTGAATGGTTGTGTTGGAGGAAATGTCAAAAAAATAAACGGTTAGGAATTAATTTCTTCGCACGATTTAACACGCAAAATCGATAGAGAAAGAAAATAATAAAAACGTTGATATTGAAAATTCTGGTTGTTTGGTTTAAATACAATTGAGCACTTTTGTTAGTAAGGGTTGCAGGTTTGTTTGTTACTATGAAGGACGCAAATTAAGTTTTAAATTAACTTAAATATTTCATTTGGATTGATTAATTAAAACATGAAGAAAAAATCAAAATGCTATATATATTTTTAATATCTTTAGCATGGTTTCATTTATAAGCTTTTTTAAAGTAAAGTAGGCCCAATATGACATGGTCCATAGAGACAATTACGTTATTAGACCAAATGGTTCGAAATTTGCACTGAAGTTAAGTACCTTTGCAAGTAAATAATAAATACTATCATTCAATCAATAAAACCACACAAAGTATATATGTTTTAGGCGTAATATTGATTGCATCAAGCCTACTCACAATAGTAGTTTTTAAAAAATTATAAATTTAAAACTATTTTCGCTTGATCTTCCTCTGCCCTTCTAAGGCAGGAGAGAACTAGCTTTACTCAATGGTCTCATTTAAGTTAACGTAAAATTCGAGTCAAATGTCGTGGCCCAGGCTCTTGTGGCGAGTTCTGAAATTAACATTAGTCTTGGTGTAGACTGGGCCACACCATTCGGCTCACCTGTAAATACAACGAAGGATGTTTACCTGCAGTATATGCGTGCCTTGATGCTGCTCGAACATCTCCATGGCGATGCCCGCCGGCGTTCTGGACCTCAGGCCTCCTGGAACAAGTATAAAAAATAAATTGCCGTAGCCAGGAATTTTTTCCGGGGGGGGGGGGGTTCAGGCAGGCCCGGCGACTGAATTTTCGGCTCAGCAAAAGTGGTGACCTTTTTTTTTTACTCGCGCGTGTGCCTTTCTGTCCCTTTATTTGTCTTTTTCGACCCTTGCCCGCGGGGTTTTGGACTGTTTCGAAGGGGGTTTCGGTCATTTCGGGGGGGGGGGGGGGGTTTCACCCCCTGACCACCCCCATTTACTATCATTTCAAGGCTATTTCTACTATATTGGGGGGGGGGGTTCTGACCCCATAACCCCCTCCATTGGCTACGGCCTTGCTGACTAGTATACTTGGTCAAGGACATGAACTGGAACAATAGTATATTACGTTACTAGGCCGGAAAGTACTGTTTTGCCGGACGAGCATGGTAGTTCCCGCGAGTGCGGGATTTTCATGCGAGTACGGTAAAACTTACCGGCCGTGAAACGTGCTTTTCATCATACTGCTCAGAAAAACATACCTTCAATCGTAACGTATTCGTTGCATATATACCAATACGTTCCTCAATCCTTCAAACCTAACCTATAATAAACAAAACTATAATTTGCTACTGCTGCCAGTACTACCACTTCTTTCCTCTAAAAAGTAATCAGTTAACACCCATTAACCAAACATAATAAACAAGCATTAAACTCGGTTTGCTGCAAATCAGCTGATTGTTTACTTCCGTTTCCTGTAATCGCTGTGCGGCAAAACCTTATCGCGGTACGGCAATGGATACCTTTCAAGCCAACAAAAAGGAACAGAAAAAAATGTTTCTGTGTCAGTATGATGAAAAAAACTCTGGAAATAATCCTGATTAGTTTATCTTCACGAGAACACGAACTGCTGCAGTTTATACACTCCGTCGAAAAATCGATGGGGTATATGAGAGTTGCTTAAACGCTTGTTGAATTTTGATTAGCTGTTCGATTGCTGCCTCAGTGGGGTCGGCGCTGATACTGGGTCGACTTCAAAACCTCCGCAGTCTTTGATGAAGGCGAGAGTTTACAATTTTAAATCCTTTAATTATATTTTTTTATGTTATCTAATAAATTATCTTAATTTTGGTGATACTTTTGTTAGTGTATTTTAGAAGCCGTGGAAGGAAAGTTACTGTATATCTGGAAAAGTAATCATTCTTGAGAAATATTAACATTTTCGATGAGTACGGTGTTATGATGGTGGTACATGGTAAGTATTTCAATTCCTGATTTGTTTCTAAAGAATAGAGACAGTGAAAAATAAGGTAGAAGCCTATGCCCTCTTAAATCTTACTCAAAATAATAAATTAGTCAAAATAAAGAAACAATTTGTAACATAAAACGGGTTGTTGCTTTGGGCAGGAGGTCGGAAAATTGGGAAATAATCAATTACCTGTGTCTACTTACAAAATTGGGAAGTATTGTAGGCCTGATCGAAAAGTAAAAATTTTGAGAATCGTCCATTTTGCAAAACCTCTACCTATAATCAATACCTAAAATATAGTTTTTTGAAAGCAACAACTTAAAGAACTTTTACTAGCTCTTCCGGTTGAATATTATACATTTTATTCAAGTCGATATTTCACAAACAAACAACAAGTCACGTATACTTTTAAATAAAAATACACGATTTATTTTAATTTACACTTTACGATTTCCAAAAAAAGTGATAAATGTTACCATAACTCGGGCCAATAATCGGGCCCAAGCCCCACAGACAACCCGTAAATAACCTGCAACATGTGTTGTTCCTCCCCCTACATCCCCGTGCTTTATTGCTTCACGTGAATTATTATTGCTTTTGTCTTTTAAATCGGACGAGCGACGAGAAATATCGCGCCCCTCGCACTTCTTGTGCGAATATTGGCGGGAGAACACGTTCCTGTTTGACACCTCGGTGCTTAAGAGTTTAAAAATTTCACGATCATTTAATCATTTTAATCATTTTTTTAATTTTAATCATTCTTAATAAGACAGGTACCTCATGGAGGACGTTACCCTAAATATGAGTGAAGGATGAGTGTGATGATCGTGATGATAGTGGCGCGATCTTGTAGCCTTGTTACTGACTAAGGTTGGCACATTCCTTAGACAGGATTGTTAATTAATAGCCCAACAACCAATGGCAGCTGGCTCCAGAAACAACCCTGCAAAAAGCTACTAACTTTTCTCGGGATCGATCCGGCTACCTACAAGTTTGTAGGAGGACACTATAACCACTACACCAACCAGCCAGTTGGTATATTAAGTGTTTACATATCTTTTAGAGGCAAAACTGAATGTGAATATTTCGAGCTAATACACCTACAATTCTAAAAGTAACTTGACTTACAAACTAAACTAGGATTAATAGAACTGTAAAGCGGAAGGGTAATGGGTAATCCATATACTTATCATTCGCCAACGACAGACCAACCCCACGAAGGCAGACGGAAGCACACGAGGATTTCCGAAATCTCCGAAAATTCATTAGTATAAGAGTGGCTATCTACCGGTCAATCAATAAACTTTTAGACAGGATAACAAGAACAACAAACCAAATGTTTCCAATTGGAAACAACGTCGTGGTAACAAAACCAAAATGATCAGCCAATGAAAAACTTGACGGGACCTTGAAAACCTTGTTGGTTTTTGTTGGTTAACCCTTTGACGCCCAAGTTTTTTTATTTCTCAAGCTTTATTTAAAATGTTTTTGTTTGGTCTAATATTAAACAAAGCTCGGAGTTCTACAAAAATTACCTCAGATCTTTTCGAAAAATCCTCAAATCTTCTAAATGTTAAAAAACAATCCAATCAACCTTTAAACATTATGTGGTGCTAGTGATGCGAGAGCGACAAACTGAGTATGTACAGCTTCTGTTTCATTGGCATGTATGACTTAATACCTGCAGCGCTCACTGGTAGCCATTGCACAAACTACGAACTGGTCGCTTCTGAAGCGCTCAATGACGGCAACGACACAAACTCCAAGTACTAGTTGTTGATCTTGTGTTCATGAAAATATTTAGAGTTAATTTAACTGATTAAAGTAGAGTTAATTTGATTTATGGTTTCACATTCTTTGAGCAATAAGACATTGAACACGAGTCTATTCTTGCAATAATCAAAATAAAATCGACACTTTACTTTTATTGGCCAAAAGTATCATATTGGCAAATAAGAAATTATGTTCTCAGTAATATTATCGTAAAAGAGTTGATACCGGTACACATAGACATTTCAATGGATCGTTTTTGATAGAAACGAAAATGAAATGAAAAAGTTAGAAAACTTTTATTTGAAAAGTCGCGAGTTGTTTCCCTCACTTGGGTTGGGCGAGCGGCTTGTGAGGAACATACCTGTCGCTGGCGAAAGATGCGTGATAGTTTCCTCCCGCTCACGCTTCATAGTTGTATTAATTCTTCATCTTCTACAAGGGAGGTATTCAAGTGGAAAATGTAATTTTATGATACCATACGTGAACTGCTACTTTTGTCCTCTGAATCGTCTGCAAAATCTCACGTATTTGTACCAGTACAGACAAGTCAGTTGTGATTTTTTGTTATAGTAATTGATTCATTCATTTATGTATGCTAAAATCTTACGCTTGCTATATAGGTGAAAGTGTTGTTTGTAAGCAACAGACACATGGACATTGTAAATTACTTAGTGATCTCCAAAACCAATTAATGGAAAGATTTCAACGACTAAAAGCTTATTTCCGCAGTGTGTTAAAAACAACAACGGAGCAAAAGCGTTTTTGCTGCTTCCACTATCGCCACCCTCTATTAAACACTTCCATTTGTTGCATTTCAGACCCACATATAATTCTACTATTTCCGCGGGACATTATTGACTAACGAACGACCCCAAATGACGTTTGCAACAGATCCCACTGAAATGACGCCCTCGCCCCACATTGGCCTAAGTCCGGCCTAATAAAGGCGTTAGGCCACATGATCGAGGCGATGAATCATAATCCGCAATAAGCCGTCCGAGTGTCAGTGTCCGTGGGGGAAGGGGGTGGTCCATGGGGGGGGGGGGTATTTGCCCGTACGTAATCAAGAATGTTTGTCCGGCCTCTTAATCAAACCCTGGCCAGTCTCAGCCTAGAGTTGTTGATAGATTTGCAGGCGGATTGGAAGAATTCATATACTGTACTTATACTTTCCAAGTTATGAGTTGTTGTCATAGTAACGAAATAAACAAGGAAAATCTAATCAAATCCAACATGTACCTTTCACTTTAAATGCACGATATATGTTACAATCGCTCTTTCACTATATATAGGCTGGCTGCAAAGCGCTGGCGATCACTGTTTTGCAGCGATCTGTGCTGGCAGAGTCTCAATGTAATAGAATAAGTATTTATGTCAGCGGCAGATTTGGTGCTCACACCAAAATGGTGCAGCTCCCATACAGTAGCTGTCAGCTGATTGTCAGCGCTGACAACTACACTAATGAAAACGGGTCTTAATATACACCACTCGCAGTTCTATTTGAGGATCAGGCCTTCTCAAGAACTTTTTTATCTTAAACAAAAAAAGAGCTAGACAGTCTAATAGATTCAAAAATTAGCAAGCTGTCAAAATTTACCCACTAGTTTTACAGTTAAGAAGTTTTCAGCAACTTTCTTTGAACAGCATCTTATTTTGACTGACCGCCACAGCCGCGCCGTGCGCCGTGCCAGCGGCATTTTCAGAACAAAAGACTTCAAGCACGATCTATTCACAAACATCAAATGTCAAATAATGGGAACTGAATCCAGCACAGAACCTCAACGTCTTAAGACTCCCTCGACCACCAGAAGAACGAGTCTGATCTTCAGTTCATCGCTTCCGTTACTTCAACCGATTTCGTAGCATACTCAACTCCTCCGACCTCCTCCATCAACATCAATCACATCTGACTGTCAGACCCACCTGGGTCACACGAGCGTCTCAAAGTCGAAAATGAGATATCAAGGAGCCAGCGGGAGACCGGGGGGCCACAGGCAGTGTGTGTTGTACCAATCATCTCCACCGTGACGCCCGTCACCGTAAAGCGTGACGCGTGACGCGTGACGCGCCGTAAAGCCGCGTGCCAGCACAACCCACGCTATTGTGGCCCACCACGTGCGTCCACGTGGATTCGACTCACATTTCAGTCATAATGGAAGAAAATCTTCACCGGCTCCTCCTCTTCTTCTTCTTCTTCTTCTTCTTCTTCTTCTCCGGCGACCCTATTATGTGGGAAATGGGCTGCACGGTCCGTTTTTGAGGTGAGGTTTTTTCAGGGTGAGTTTTTCGGTGGATGTTTTAGGGGGATTGTTGTGTGTTTGGGTTTTGGGATGTTTGGTGTTTGAACTTCCTTTTGGGGTGTTTGAACTTCCTTTTGGGGTGTTTGAAACTGAAAAGGACCTGCAAAGCACAGTAGTGAGGCTTTGCAGGGGTTTCAATAAGAAACACTATTAGATTTAGTCATTCACCCTGAAAAATAAGAAAATACAGTGTAGTTGGACATTGATGCAATGTGGATAGCACTTTTCTCGTGGGTGCTCGCAAAGGAAGTTGTTTTCAAAATGTTGATAAAAACTGCAACCTAATTTCTAGATCGACAAATTCCCAGCGATTTCTTGCATACTTTTGTTTTTAAACTTACAAATTCATATCTTCAACTTCTTTAAAAATTAACTCGGAATACATATTTTTGTTGGTTGTTTGGTTTTTGAAGTGTTTGAACTTCCTTTTGGGGTGTTTGAAACTGAAGTAAAGGACCTGAAGAGCACAGTAGTAAGGCTTTGCATGCAGCGTTTTCAGTTAGACACACTGTTACATTTACTCATTCACCCTGAAAAATAAGAAATTACAGCATTGTCGGACATCAGTGCGATTTGTAAAGCACTCTCATCTTGAGTCCTCATGTAAAAAGTTTTTATTTCAATATGACGATAAAAACTGCAACTTTTAATTTCCAGATTGACAAATTCCCAGCGATTTCTTGCATACTTTTGTTTTTAAACTTACAAATTCATATCTTAAACTTCTTTAAGAATAAACTCGGAATACATATTTCTTCAAGCGAAGACGGAATCATAGCCAGTGACAGTCTTCCTATAGTCAAATAGAAAAGTCGCTTATTACGAGTAATGCTAACATTTTACCCCGATAAGTGCATCTGTAAAGCACTTTAAGTGCTTTCAAAATGTTGATAAAAACTGCAACTTTTAATTTCTAGCCTGTTAGATTTCCATTGATTTTTTATGAATTTATCTTTGAGCAGATCCAAACAAATTTTAAACTATAAACCCAGAGCACTTAATCAACTTAAGCAACAAGAAGTCCAGCTGCAATCCCCCATAATCAAGAAAAAACCCCGCTTATTACGAGGAATTCTAACATTTTCCCGATGAAAAGACCTAAACGAACCCCGACAGGGAGGTGGTCAGCGATCAAAGATGGCCAGTTAGGGGAGGCCTTATTAACAGCGACTCACGACGGTAAGCCAGTTAGCCGAGTCGGTGGGGGGAGGAAGGGAGGAACTGACGTAAATAGTTATGAAATTAGTGGCCAAAGCGAAATGTTCGGCGCCCGCAGCCCGTAGCGCTGGTCAGCTTAACTCCTGCCGCAGTTTCTGTGAGTCATGTTTTCTTTGGAGTTGCGAGTGAGTCATGGGTTATGCCGATTTCCTCCATGCCTTTTAGGTTCCTTATGAATATAATTTAAATGCGTGGTTATGAGCAATGGCCATCGGTTGAGACACCTAAGTATTTTGTTCTTAACATTTGTAATACTTAGTTTCACAATTATGAACGCTAAAAAATGATGGAAATTAAGTGGTCATATGCTGCTGATATAAATATGACTATTTGTTAATGTAGGTTAAATTTGAATGTGATTAATTAGATATTTTTATTTAGTTCTTACTTTGTTAGTTTCTATATACATTTTTTTGTTTTTAAACACGACCATCTGGTTCTTTTGATACCCCACCCCTCCCAAACTTAATGCAGAGTATATGTAATGCAGAGTCTAATGCAGAGGTAATGTAATGTAATGTAATGATGATTACTCTACTCGATACATTTATTAGTCCTTGATCCACTTTATAACCTGAACTCAGATCTAGTAAAAAGTCTACAATAATGATTTTTTTTTATTCTAGCCTTGATTGTAATAATTTTACTAGATAGATTCCTTTACCTAAACGTTGATCATTAGTGAACTAACCCATGTTGAAACTTAACTTTTACAATTTTTCATCCCTCGACGATGATTTCCTCAATTGTGTACCACCCTCATCTCTGCACTGTATTTCAAATTTACACAGAATCTCTTTACATAAACACCCGCCCCCGCGGTGTAGCTTTGAACGTCGCGGGGGGGGGGGCTGAGGGACCAGTGGGGGGGGGGGTAGGACGGGGCGGGTAACCGAGTTAGCGCTTGTTACGGCCCACAATTCCGCTTGTTAGCGCCTCTAATTGGTTTTAAAGTGGGGCAAAATGAAGTGCATTAAACGCCGCTGCCTCGAGCTATCTCGTCATGATGGGAGTTCAGTATCGTCGAACAAGGGCGAGTGTGACTTGCCCGAACATTCGGTGAAGTAACTGCCGAATGAAGCCTTATGAGAGTGATGTAGAAATGCGCGTGAAGGCACGTATCATAACGAACGTATCAGGACACAGTCATATTGTCCTGAATTCGCCCTTGCTCGACGATTGTGAACTTGTCCTAATTTTCTGACTGTGGACATCCCAGCACAAGCTGTCACTGGCTCCCTGACCTTAAGTTATCCTGATGTCCTGACTCTAGTCAGCCCAGCATGGGCTGTGGCGGGTTCCCTGACTTTGACTTATCCTGATGTCCTGACTCTAGGCAGACTAGAACGAGCTGGCACTGGTTCCCCGACTTTGACTTAACATGAGGTCCTGACTCTAGACAGCCCAGCACGATTTGTCGCGGGTTCCTAGACTTTGACTTGTCCCTGATGTCCTGACTCTAAACAGCCTAGGACAATTTGTCGCGGGTTCCTAGACTTTGACTTGTCCCTGATGTCTTGACTCCAGACAGCCCAGCATGAGTTGTCGTGGGTTCCTAGACTTTGACTTGTCCCTGATGTCCTGACTCTAGACAGCCCAGCACTTGTCTAGTCAACCCAGCACTTGTCCCTGATGTCCTGGCTCTAGACAGCCCAGCACATGTCCCTGATGTCCTGGCTCTAGACAGCCAGCACCTGTCCCTGATGTCCTGGCTCTAGACAGGCTGGCACTTGTCCCTGATGTCCTGGCTCTAGACAGCCAGCACTTGTCCCTGATGTCCTGGCTCTAGACAGCCAGCACTTGTCCCTGATGTCCTGGCTCTAGACAGCCCAGCACTTGTCCCTGATGTCCTGGCTCTAGACAGCCCAGCACTTGTCTAGTCAACCCAGCACTTGTCCCTGATGTCCTGGCTCTAGACAGTACAGCACTTGTCCCTGATGTCCTGGCTCTAGACAGCCAGCACTTGTCCCTGATGTCCTGGCTCTAGGCAGCCCAGCACTTGTTCCTGATGTCCTGGCTCTAGACAGCCCAGCACTTGTCTAGTCAACCCAGTACTTGTCCCTGATGTCCTGGCTCTAGACAGCCCAGCACTTGTCCCTGATGCCCTGGCTCTAGACAGCCCAGCACTTGTCCCTGATGTCCTGGCTCTAGACAGCCCAGCACTTGTCCCTGATGTCCTGGCTCTAGGCAGCCCAGCACTTGTTCCTGATGTCCTGGCTCTAGACAGCCCAGCACTTGTCCCTGATGTCCTGGCTCTAGACAGCCCATCACTTGTCCCTGATGTCCTGGCTCTAGACAGCCCAGCACTTGTCCCTGATGTCCTGGCTCTAGACAGCCCAGCACTTGTCCCCGATGCCCTGGCTCTAGACAGCCCAGCACTTGTCCCTGATGTCCTGGCTCTAGACAACCCAGCACTTGTCCCCGATGCCCTGGCTCTAGACAGCCAGCACTTGTCCCTGATGTCCTGGCTCTAGACAGCCCAGCACTTGTCCCTGATGTCCTGGCTCTAGACAACCCAGCACTTGTCCCCGATGCCCTGGCTCTAGACAGCCAGCACTTGTCCCTGATGTCCTGGCTCTAGACAGCCCAGCACTTGTCCCTGATGTCCTGGCTCTAGACAGCCCAGCACTTGTCCCTGATGTCCTGGCTCCAGACGGCCAGCACTTGTCCCCGATGCCCTGGCTCTAGACAGCCAGCACTTGTCCCCGATGCCCTGACTCTAGACAGCCAGCACTTGTCCCCGATGCCCTGGCTCTAGACAGCCAGCACTTGTCCCTGATGTCCTGGCTCTAGACAGCCCAGCACTTGTCCCTGATGTCCTGGCTCTAGACAGCCCAGCACTTGTCCCTGATGTCCTGGCTCCAGACGGCCAGCACTTGTCCCCGATGCCCTGGCTCTAGACGGCCAGCACTTGTCCCTGATGTCCTGGCTCTAGACAGCCAGCACTTGTCCCTGATGTCCTGGCTCTAGACAGCCCAGCACTTGTCCCTGATGTCCTGGCTCTAGACAACCCAGCACTTGTCCCCGATGCCCTGGCTCTAGACAGCCAGCACTTGTCCCTGATGTCCTGGCTCTAGACAGCCCAGCACTTGTCCCCGATGCCCTGGCTCTAGACAGCCAGCACTTGTCCCTGATGTCCTGGCTCTAGACAGCCCAGCACTTGTCCCTGATGTCCTGGCTCCAGACGGCCAGCACGAGCTGTCTGGTGTTCCGCACGCTCGAACGACCCTGATTGACGCAGCCACTGGACCGAGTCCATCATCCGAGCTGTGAAATAGGCAAATGATTGCCTCTCAGACCCATTGTGTCCGGGCTCTGTCTCCGCTGCCACCGCCGCAACTGGCACAAGGGCGGCGACATGTGGTCACGATTGCGTGGAAACTATCATAGCCTGGACCGTTATAACTACTGAGTGCTGCATGTGAAATTGGTTTCTTTTTAACTGAATATTTTGTTCGATTACATCATTTCATGGCTTAAAATTGCTTCACTTCGTCACTTTATTACTTCTGATTTCCTGCATGTATTTTTTTGTTTGATGTAAAACGTATGGAGGCATATCTTATTTATGGTGGAAGACCATGTATAGTACTCCTAAGACAAAAAGACAATTTTTTGCTCTGACTATATTCTTTACTTGGAAAAACACTTTGGCTGTAATTCAAAACAGTAAAAATGGAGAATTTCCTACGGCTTACTTGTCAATATTAATCAATAATCAATCAGTAACAAGACTACAAGATTGCGCCACAATCATCCTTCACTCACCTATCATTCATACTTGGCTTAAAATGCCTACCTGGGTAGGTCGCTATTTCAAGCGATGTAATGTAATTTTACATGAATTAAATCAAAGTAAGTATATCTTACATTCTATAAAATAAACTCGCAATGATGAATGATGAATACACAAATACCTTGACTTGATCTTCCATAAATACAAAGAGGAATAATTACACATGAGGCATTATATACGTAAGTATTGAATAATCTTGAAAACCATGACCATTCTGTTAACATTTATTCAGTTATAGGCTTCTCTAAAGCCTCATCATGTCAGTCTATTTCAACCAAAATTATATTGCTTTGTCATGCACTGACTTATTCCAAAGGGTTCTTGTAGTGTATTCATGTAATTATCACCAACCACACCGTGTATCATAGCCCACAAAAGGTTAATCACAAGAACAAACAGTTCGCTCCACATCAAACGAATCCCGTCTTTCTCCTCCAAAGGCAAATCCGCCGGCCCGGAATAGTTTGATTAAGCTTCAAATTGATTCGAGCTACAACAAAATCAAATCAGCGCCCGAAAATTGTAACAAGCCTAAATAGAAAGGGGCTGCACTGATTGCACAAGTGAATTACCCTCCGTAAACCCTCGAATGCAAATCCGGCGACCCACAAAATATCCCCACACTTGATACAATTAGCGGGCTCATTGTAAATCGAACCCCCCCCCGCGCCCCGTCCCTCTCCCCCCCCCGACATTTACTTGGACTGGAGTTGCAGAGAGGCTCATGGATCATGAAGTGGATCATGAAGTAAATGAAATACATGCACAGATTGGTAAGAATTGTATAAACGTTTGTTGGTAGTTCATTGAAGGTAATATGTACAGCGAACGTGGCAGTGGAAAAATTCTTTAGGGTATTAAATAGTTTTAATTGGCATTATTTTCGGAGGCGATCTATATTTTGGGCTTCTCTCACCTTAATATATTTGGTAATCCACAATTTCAACCAAAATTAGATAGACATTTCTGCAATTAAAATATATTAAGGCGAGAGAGGCCCAAGATGGAGAATGAATAAATAAATAAATACATAAATAAATAATAAATGAATCAAATAAATAAATACAATTTTTCTGTCGTTAAGCGTATATACAGTACAATAGAATAAACAATACAGTGTCAATATGAATACTGCTTGTGACCACGAGTTCAAGAGTGGGGAAAATTTACCATTATGACATTTCTTGTTCTTGGTCTATGAAGTTTGCACAGTGGACTCTAAATGTGTACAAAGAAAGTATTATGGAATATTTTGTATCAAAAGACAAAAATAGAGTAAATTATGACGCAACCACTTTCTGCTTTTAAAAGATTATTATTGAAAGATACAAGCTGTGTATTGTAGGCCTATTAAATATTGTCATGAACGGAAAAATATTCCAGGTTAAATTTACTAAAATAATAAAATGTACAAAGGTACTAAGATCATCCACCACAAATATTTGCTACTAACATATCTTCGGACAGACCTAACTTCTCAAACCTGGATAGTTGAACTTTGCATGGAATTCCCTTTAAGGATATATGCCCTAAACTAAACATTCAATAAGGACAAGTTATTTCAGAATTCAAAGTTTTAGGAGGTGTTTTATCGGCAGGAAGAAGTAAAATCGAATGACTACTACTCGTTTCGCCTCTAGCAGCTAAACGAATAATCCGCTCTTCAATGTAATTTAAAAAAAATTGTATTTGATTATCCTCATTTTACGCCCCGTAAGTTCATTATACTTCTTTCTTCTATAGTTTCGTTCTAATTTACACTTGCTAAATTCAGTTATTAAATCGAGATCTCGCCCTTATCGCTATTTTGTATCAATTATATCTGTTTCAGATCCTGGGTTATGCAAACAACATATTCTCATGAGTCATATTGAATGTCAAGACTAAGGTGTGCACAGTGTTTAGTAAGTTTTGAGATAAAAATAATGATGATTTCAAATTCAACCGCCAATAAAACACCAATTTCCACAGTTTAATCCTATACTCTTATACGAGCAATGCTATCTTGCCGTGCGTGCGTGCATGCTTACCTGCTTATTTGCACAATTATCTCAAAAACGACTCCGAGGATTTCCTTCAAAGTCTTGAAAAGAGTAATTTGTGACTCAAAAACGTGCTCTATGCAGACTACTTGGCCAGATAAAATCTAATAAGGAAATTAAATTAATTTTAAAGTTGCAAGATTTTAATTTTGTTCTTATGAGATGCCATAATAGCAACGAAGTAAACAAGGAAAGTGTAAACAAATAAATTAATCATAACAGCTGTTTGCAATCTATACATTGTACATTTCTTGACATGGCGACCTACCCGGGTAGGTATTTTAAGCCAAGTGTGAATGACAGATGAGTGTAGGATTCATGGTTGTGGCGCGATCTTGTAGTCTTGTTACTGACTAAGGCCGACACGTTCCTTTGACAGGATTGTTAATTAGCCCAACAGCCAATGGCAAATAAGGGACCTACATTTTTAAGTGGAATCCGAACCACCATCTTGCCTGGTTTTCAGCCTACAGCCGTCAAGAAAAAAATCAGTGGGACGAAGATTGCATGGAGTAATAAAAGAGTTTTTATTTATAAATTTTATGACACTGAAACATTTTATAGTAATTGGTTGAACTCGTAATCATTAGATAATACCGAGCAAGGCTCAGTCCACCAGGTACTAATCGATTAATCAGCAAATTTCATTATGTTGACTAAATTTGAAATATTTAGCGTATGTTACAGATCCATCGTCCGTCAACATTAGGCCAACTAGCGACTAGCGAGAGAGTGAGAGAGAGAGAGAGAGAGAGAGAGAGAGAGAGAGAGAGAGAGAGAGAGAGAGAGAGAGAGATGGAGGGGAAGGGGCAAAGAGAACAATAACTGGAGACGATAAAGACATAACCTCGGGGAACTGTAATACAATACGGGACAATTTGCGAGGAGCGAGGAGTCGGGGGACGGATCCATCATAGAGAGAATTAAAGGTTGTCACATTCAGACGGCTGCAAGTAGTGGGCTCCCCACTTAGGCGATTGGTGACTAAATATTTCAACTGGCTTCACGGTGCCTGAAAGTATAGGACAGATGCGGAAAGAGAAGATGCGATTAATTCAATGCTACAATCATTCTTAAAATATTAATGCAACATTTTTGTCCATGTTGTCTTAATTCTGTCGGTAAGGAGATATAAATATGCCCCAATTGTATTAGTTATGAATAATTTATTATTATTTACTCATAGATTCTTTCATGCTTCAACCGCCTTGAAAAGAGATTCAACTCCAAACAAGATATTCGTTCATGTAGTATTCCAGATGTGTTCTTGAGCATCCTAGGACTCAGGACCGTGAGCTGTATAAATCATAAGTGAAACAGTAATTTTTATATTGAGACTTTTGACTTCAACGAAATGCCATCCAAATATTTAATGGATTATTAAAAAAAATTAAAAAAGCAGCCTATGACAAATGATAATTTTATGACGATCCCAAACTCATATAAATAATAGGGTTATGAAACGATCATCCAGTATTATTTTGTAATAGACAAACGCATCAATAGTTCTTAAGAGATTATTTTTTTATGAAGGAGGTAATTTTTATTTGTAATAAAAAAACAAAACAAAATAATTCATGTAAAATACGTTTACTTTCCTTACTGAACAATCATTAATACAAAAAAATTTTATTAATATGAAGAACATTAACAAAATAAGTTAGAGAGCTTAGATCCCAGGTATTCTCAATTTTGATCCAAAATGTATGTTAAGTAAAGGTAAATAAACAAAAGTAAACAATTTGCCCTTAACAGATTTAAATTTAACCTCAGCTTCAATACAAAAATGAATTATTTTCTATCGCTGTAAAAAATAAATCGTGGAATTAACAAGTTTATGGATTTTAAAGTTAATTACAATTGTTATTTTTTAGTATAACCTTGATAAATATAACGAATGGAAAGGGACGTAACAAAAATATGATAATCATAAGTAATAAGTAATTTCGAGGCCCGTTATTTGTTATGGGAATTCTAGGGGATTAAAAAAATAGGTTATATCAAGGGATTTGTCATATCGAGGTTCTTCGCTTCGAGGTTTGAGGTTACAGTTTGAAATTGAAATTCGAAGCCTATCATTAACACGTGCATCAATTAGACTAAACTACAGAAGAGAGAAATAATGGAATATTATGTTGTAGAGGATAATTCCTTACTTAGTGGCTACAGTATGGCAAGCGCCCGAGTTTTTAGGGTGGGCAATTTGGGTACACCACCTGCATTGCCAACCAGACATTGAAGGCGCGGCGGCTTTGTTGGTCTTTTAGTCAGTAACAAGGCTACAAGATCGCGCCACTGTCATCACGATCGTCACACTCATCCCTCACTCTTATTCAGGGTAACGTCCTCCATGAGGTACCTGCCTCATTAAGAATGATTAAGAAATGATTAGGTCTTAATTGCGCTGATGACCAAAACAGTGCATACGCTATATAGTAGATTTCATTATTCCCCGTGATAGCAATTTTCAGACGGGTAATGAACATTATTTTTTATTACGATATCGAAAAACTTGTAAACAACATGAATATTTTTTAACAAACAATCCATCACAACGACTATAACCTAAATGAGTATTTACTCAGTATTTACTAAGCGATGAAACTGTTTGGTTTGAACAATAATGCAGCAGCTGATCGGTCTTCACCGCAAAATCCCATAACGGTTACTTTCCGTCCACCACATACGCACGGAAAGTTAACGCTATGCAATTTTGCCGTGCAGTAACGGGAGGTACAGTAATGTAACAGCTGATCGGTCTGCACCGCAAAATCCCATAACGGTTACTTTCCGTCCACCACATACGCACGGAAAGTTAACGCTATGTAATTTTGCCGTGCAGTAACGGGAGGTACAGTAATGTAACAGCTGATCGGTCTGCACCGCAAAATCCCATAACGGTTACTTTCCGTCCACCACATACGCACAGAAAGTTAACGTTATATAATTTTGCCGTGCAACAGCGGGAATAACCTATTTTCTTAGCTCATTTTACGTTTAGAAAGTGTACTTTCGTGTGTAAAGTAATGAAAAAGTAATTTTCGTTATATAAAGTAATTTTCGTTATATCTTGTAGTTTCATCTAAATATGTAACTATCTATGAATGTGGAACAGAGGAACAATGTGTATTTTGTTGGAATTTTCACATTACACAAGTAAGTATTTGTTCACGTTGAACCACTTAAACTTTTCTATCTCTTTTGTATTTCTGATCCTTTTGTACATTTGAATGCATGCATTATATAATGCTTAAGATGATCAAGTTAGCGTAGAACAAGATCATTTTTTTGTTTCTAAATTCCGAAGACGGGATTAAATTTTAATGTCAGTCCAAATATTCGAGTCTCAAAGGCCTGTCCACATTAGGCTGGTTGCCATAGCTGACGATCAGCTGTTTAGCAGCGGCTGGCAGTAGCCTATCGTTGGCAGAAACACCACGAATCAGCATCCATGCCAGCGGTCAGTTTCATATTCACATCAAGTTGACGATCGAGGCTTCTTCACATCAGGCGATCGTCGGAGCTGGCAACCAGCCTATAGTGTTAAAGACCGTTTACAGTAAGCTTCTTTCATAACTGACGATCAGCTGTTTATCAGCTGCTGGCAGAAAGATTATGAATCAGCATCTACGTCAGCGAATTCAGGTTCACACCAAGCTGTCGGTGGCGGCTTCCTTAAGTAGCAGCTGATTGTCAGCGCTAGCAACCAGCCTGGTTAGGAGATAAGCTGAAGTGTTTGAACAGTAGGCTACAGTTAATGTTTGAACAATACAGTACCCTATTCTTTGATTAGTCATTGTCAGTGATGGTAAGTTTATATTTAGATTTTTTCAGACATTTGTCATAACTTATTAGTAAAACAAGTTCACGACGTTTCGGGATAAGGAATCGGATCCCGTCTTCAGGTAGAAAAAGAACCGCCACGCAAAGAACATGTTTTCATCCAGGTCAGGTTCTTTTCCCACCTGAAGACGGGATCACATTCTCAAACGTCGTGAAACCTTTTTAATAATACTGATTAGTAAAAAGGCCAATCACTGAACCACTGGTGAGGCATTCACTGATTACTGAATGGCAAATGATCCCCTAAATAAAAAAATAGTCCTCTTACCTTTAACGGACTTAGCGGCGGGGTTGTCCCTGCTCCAGGGCGGGTCGCCGTGCCCGCTGAAGTCCCGCAGTTTGAGGTAGCTGATGGTCAGGCGGATGATGGAGGCTTTGTCCAGCTGGGAGGTGATGGCCGCCGGAAGCGGAAGCATCTTGGCCAGCTCGTAGAACTCAAAGTTCTCCTTGCCTCTCCTAGAGCGCGCCGCGTCCCGGCTCTTCTCCTTCCGTAGCTCCAAGATACTGCAACAGGAGAGGGCTGTTAGTTGTACAGCTGGAGGAGGAAAAAGATGGTTGTACAGCTGGAGAAGGAAGAAGGTGATATTTGATGTTTGAGTATGTTTCTGGAATTGTTTAACTGTAAAGAAAGGTTGTTTTAATCTCAAACTGGCCGTCGCTATGTAGTCCAGGCAATGAATGCTCAAAAAAAGGTATAGAGGGAATTGCATGGATCACAATTTTTGACTTTGTAACTATGTTTGGACTAGTTAGGAGTAAAACATATCAAAAGTCCCCGCCCTTAGCCCTTGAGCCGGATGGGCTGGAAGGGCCTAAAGGCACAATTTATTGGTTTTTCCTAAATATCTTGAAAACTATCAACTTTTAGTATTCCCTATTAATTTAAAAATTAAAGAAAATTAAATTTCCTGTAAGAAAAATATAAAAATATATAAAATATATAATATGTCTACTTTGGTCCAACCGTTTACAAGGTAAGCACTAATTTTGTTAATATTTAAAAAATACATCCCTTCCATAAGAAATACATGTAAATTTGTGGGTAAGACAGATGCCCAAATTGGGCAACGTTTTTTCACCTGAAGGAAACTGAACGGCATTCAGGAAATATTGACAAAATTTCCAGTAATTTGACACCTCAATCATAAAAATTGGTCCAAAATTAAGGCGTTGGCGAGCTCACAAAATACGTTACTTTTCAAGGAATTATTACAATTTTTTATAATTTCATTTTTAACCGTTCATTCTTGTGTTGTACCGAGTCACTCCTCGCTTTGCTTGATAACGTCCACGATCAGATCAATAGTCTATGTGGGCGGGGCAAACGTATAAGGTTGAAGAGGGGGTACCAACCTGTTTTACCAAAAAATATGCTCATGTAGCTTGCCAGAAGCTCGGACGCTAGAGGTGACCGAACATGATACAGTATGCACACAAATGATGGAACAGGAGTCAGGAGTCGCCCGCGGATGGGATAGAACCACCGAAGCGACGTTTGACATACTGGGCCCGCCCTTTACCTTTACCTCTACGCTATCAGTATTAAATCAAGATAATTAGCTCTTCTAAAGTTGTATATACTATATTTTTTTAGGCCCTAAATAAATTTTGTGTACGACCTAGCACATATGACTCAACAGGGGTTTGATAGGCAATAGGTGATACGGATGTAGTTTATAGGTTTGTCATGCACGCTTTCAGGTTGGTTTGTGTGTGCGAACGTATGAATGATCTCGGGTGAGTTAGTGTGCAGTGACAGTAGTGTGCTTGCTAGCTTGCTTGTAGTATGTCTGTGTATGTCATAATGAATGTACGATTGTAAGGTCGTGTGCATGTTTCACGAATGTAGGTGTTTGTCTGTGGCTAAGAGCATCCATGCATTGGCATGAAGAAAAATTCTTTTCAACGTTGCACCATTTATTAGCGAATTTCCCCTATAGGGAAGAAGCTATTACCGTAGGTCTCATGGTAAGACCTAAGCTCGGGACCACTATAACTTTTCGTTTTGGGGCCCCCATAAGCAAAAAACACCATTCGTTCGAATTTATATATATATATATATATATATATCTATATATATTTATATATATATATATCTATATATATTTATATATATATATATCTATATATATATATATTTATGTGTCTGTTAGCACGATAGCGGCCGCAAAAATGGTCCGATCTTTATGAAATTTGGTACGGACATGTAAAGTGGTAATCAATTGGACGAGTTCGTGAATCAGCCCGATCGGACCACCGGAAAGGGGGGTAAAGGGGGATAAACCCCCCCAAAAATGGGTTTTTTGAGTTTTTTACATAGAAAAATAAAATTTATCAAATTTTTGTGGGCACCATTGAATTCAGCTCAAAAAAACAAATAATTTGGTATTTTGAATCACTGCTCTATGCCCATTGGTTACCGAGATATTGAAAGTGGTAAACACAGTACGTTGTCCCAATGTTAACCTTATGGGAAATAAGTAAAATTCTATATCTCGCTTATTTCTCAACATATCTTGATAAAACTTGGTAAATGGCTTCTTCTAGTTCAGATCTACTAAATATTGAATTAAAACCATCCGGTTTAATATACCTGTAGCAGCAAACCTGCATACTCATTTCCCATGTTATTCTTATGGAGCTTAACAAAACATGTCAAATCTTGCTATGTTTGCTTGAAATACGTTGTTTTGCATTTGAAATTCGCTGAGTATGCAGGTCTGCTGCAACGGGGGTATATATTTATTTATTATAGTGTTCCATCATTTTCCTCCACACATATTATTATTAGTTATTATTAGTAATAACTATAGTAGTATTATTAGTAATTATTAGGTTCATATTAATGTCAGTTAGATTCATACTAAATAAGGCCAGTTCAGTTAAGTTTTTACTAATTTTCAGTTTATTTATTATTTAGTCAACAAATCATTAAATTTGAGTCTGTCACCAAAAGAGACTGATGTAGGATTCGGCCCCCGTGCACAGGTTGTACCTATGAATTGTTGTACCTTTATCCTTTGTGGAATTGTACTATTAAGTTTTGTTATATTTTGAGAATAAAATTATTTTGACTTTGACTTTGACTTTGTCTTTGACCAATATTTTGCAAGTAATTTGGGCAAGTTAAAATTTAGTAAGAATTAACATTTAGTAAACATTAATAACAAAACCATTTGCTATGTCATTTTTTATTTCGTAATCGTAGAAACGAAGTTTTCTAATTATATTATATTTTTTGTCTTCAAAGATGTTAATTAAATATTATTAAGGTTAACGTATTGTTACAATAGGATTTAAATTATTTACAAAATTCAATAAAATTCGTGATACACCTCTTCCATCCAAAAATCACTAACTTTTTATCAACAGTTATTAAGTTGACCATCTAAATATTTCTTTACCTTCTCCCACATTTTTATAAACAACCCCCTCAAAAACCGCCGCAATATTTCCCCACAAGCCACACCGGGCGAGACTGCGAGGTGGTCAGCTGTTTGCCCACTCGGGGGTTGCTGGGGGGCATTACCCGGGGGGGGGGGGGCGCGTGTGAAAACAGAATTATCGCCCCCGTCCCGCGGGGCCGGCCGGCTGTTATTAGGTTACATTCGCCTCGCTTCCACCGACGAAAAGAAGAAAAAACCCGTAGAAGGGCTTTTTGTGGCGCGCGCCGTATCAAATGACCGCAATTGTTGCGGGCGCGAGGCGCGAGGCGCTGGGCGCGAGGAGCTTTGAACCAGGGGGTTAGCGCCCTTGTCGGGTGTTTAATATTGATATCACTCAAGAAACGCTGCGACCGCTGTTCTTCAGTTCTTCAGTTCGTTTCGTATTCTTCAGAAGTTGGGGATTGACAGGTCGAGGTGCGAGGTGGACTGAGGCGCGAGTGTTTTATGGAGATTTTTTACTGAAGGTAATTTTTTTAAGGGGAGAGAGGGTGTATGAAAGGGGAGAGAGGGGGTTGTGAGAGTAGCAATGATGATTTAGTTACGGTATATAAATTTCATATGCTTGAGGTTTTGATTTTCGATCGAAAATTATAGTCCGTACTTGAGTTATGTCCTTTCTTGTTCTGAGACGGATTAGAAAATCTTGTATTGGCAAAAATTGTACTTTTGACTAATCGTATAGGATCATAATTTTCCATAATTCATATATTAGTCAATACCTTCAAGCTGCTAAAAAACTTAATTCACAACAAAAAATAAACCTCAAACAAAAATCCATTGGTCATTTGAATAAAGAGAGTTCATTTCGGCTTGACAGTAATAAGATCGCGCCGCAGTCATCCTACACTCATCTCCCTTTCATTCTATAGGCTTACCTGGGTTGATCGCCACTTAAGGTACAAGTATGAAAGTATTAAAGTAACTGAAAACCCCATATTGAAGTATTATAAAATCATAAAAGCCGTAAGAAAAACATAATTCAAACAAAAAATCCTATACAAAAATGTATGGTACTTTTAATCAAGAGAGTACAGTAAAAAGGAGAAGCCGAATAACCGGACCATTTAAGTATTCTACAATCGAAAGCACATTAAAATAAACGGTATCAGGAAACTTTCTCCCTTCAAGTCATTTAAAACCAGAAAACATATATAGTGAAATAAAAAAATTAACAATTAATTATCACACAAATATGTACCAAATTTTATCAAAATTGGTTGGAAAAAACGGGGGGGTATCGGTTTTTAAATATTTGCCATAAGAATAACATTGGGCAAAGTACTGCGTTTACCGCCGAACTGAAATATCAATTATCTCCGCAACCACTTGACGTAAACTAATGATTCAAAATACTAGATTATTTAGTTTTTCAAGTCAAATTTAATAGTTACAAGAATATTTTCTTTAAAAGTTACAGTTTTTGTGAAATTTGAAAAATATGAATTTTTTAACACTTAAACCCTCATAACTTCTGAACTTGAATTTTTACAGACATGCGGTTGGTGTAATTTTGTTTGTCATCTTAGGCACTAAAATCCATGAAATTTTTATCAAAATCGTTAGAGCCGTTTTTGAGAAATTTGGATTTTTGTCATTTTTTATGGGTTTTATGGGGTAAATACCATTAAAAATCAACAATTCAAAAAATGAAAAATACGCCTGGGATACCAAGGCTTTATACCTAGATGCCAAATTTCATGAAAATCGGACCACTGGTGTCGTCTCTAGCGTTGTTTACATCCACACAGACACACATACATCCACATACACACACAGTTAGACAGACAGACACCACGCCAAAACCACTTTTTTGGATTCAGGGAGCACTAAAACGAATATGTCCACTAACAACTCAAATTCGAAAGTTTTGACGAAAACAATACTTTCTCCATATACTATGTATAGGGGGGAGAAAGTAAAAAATTAGTTTAAACAATAAAATCTAAAACAAAATGTATTGGTAATTTTAGTAAAAAACGTACAGTAAGTGAATAACTGAAACAATAGATGAAGCCGGAAAGCCGGACGGTATCGGAGTGCTATCGTGGGGCAGTATTGTTTGTCCAGCGACGCCCGGGGCGGCCAGGGCCCACTGAGGGTCATGAGGTCCTAATCAAGACTTCCGTTCCAATCAACTTCCGGCCACTTCCACCTTTTAATCAACGCTCTCCGATATCCACCTTTAACTTTACCTTCCCCTGTCAAAGGTTCCCCCTGTTCTCTTTCGTTTGATAAGATTTTCCCAAGATTGAGTAAAACTTGTTCGATTGCAGTACCGTATTTTTATGGTCCTTGTCTATATGAGGGTATTTGAGACACGAAGGATAGTTTTTCTGATTTCAGAGTTAAAATAAGTCGGTTGTTGTAGATAATTAAATTTTGGGATGATTTTAAATCTGTCGTGGGGAGTTTACAGGGGATCTAGTTACACAAACAACCCGTCTTCCAACTGAAATAAATCAAAAGAATCACGAAAAATAGTAAAAATAAAAATAACAGCTTATTTATGACAAGGTTATAAATACTGACTCTAATTTTAAATATTCCCCTTTTAAGTTGAGAATTGTCACTTCCAGCTAAAGTTCAGTTTTCATAAGTTAATTTGTTAAAATATATAGCTGGATATATTAAAAATATATAGCTTGGGGTTAAAATATATAGCTTGGGGTGGAACTTATAAATCAACAATAAGACCTGTGGAGAACATTCAAAAGTGGTTCGTTAGATTAATTTTGAGGAAAAGTTTAAGAGAGCCATCTCATCCATGTTTTGTTTGTTTATAAATTTTACCATTACGTTGCATTTATATATTTAAGGTTTTGAAAGCTTTTTATCTAGCAAGTGGCAATTTACCTTCAAATGTTGACTATTACAGACAGGGCCTCAGAAATGCTAGTAATTTTAGAGTCCCCAAACCTAATCTAACTTTTTACACAAAAACATTTAATTACACAGCTCCTAACATTTTTAATAAGCTCCCTCAAAATATAAAAAAGATTAAGAATTAAAATAAATTTGTCAAGAATATAAAAACTTGGCTTATGAGTATGGACAGAAGCGATGTGGAGGATCTTTTTATTTCGGTTCAATAGATCTGTTACTTTAAAGAATATGGAGAGGGTTTCGTTTAAGTAAGTTTTTTTCATTGTATTAGAGGAAAATCTTATTTTGTTAATATATTAGTTTAGTAGATTGTAAAAAACATGTTTCAATTTACTCAATTTCTTTCAAATATTAGAATTCTATTTATTTTGAAAAACACGAAGGATAAGTGTAAGTATAATTATTAAGTTTTTATGCCATAAAAGAAAACGATATCAGAATATTAGGAAATCTGGAATCAGTAATTGTATTAATTTATAGTCTGCCACCGAAACATGAAATCATTCTTTATGTTATTTTTGTTTGATGGAATCCCAAATCAGGCTTTGCCTTTGGGACCCTATTTTTCCTCTTGGAGGTATATTTATTTTTTCTGTAACAAATTCTTATCACATGTATTGCTTGCAGTATTATTTTGAAAATGTTACTTGTATTTGTAATTGAGGAAAATAAATCATTTATCATTTTATCATAATTTACCGAAGCTCTTGTTATAACATATGTAAATAAATGATATCTCAATAGCCTCAATAAGCTAGAGAGATAATCTACATTACTAATTCTGTAAGCGATTTTTTAAAATCAAAATTGTGAGACTTTGACAGCTCGCAGGATGATGGGAGAGGGCTCAAATGAAAGGTCTCAGCTCCAGGGGGTCGGGAAAAATATCAGATTATGTCCAAATCTACGAGAAAGTGAGAAATAACGAAAAATATCTTCCATTTAAAATGCATTGGGATTGAAAAACGTCTGCTTTGTTTACATTAAACATGTGGTGCTAATGCTTGATTCAAAATCATATTGTAGATGTTGACATGTGGGTTTTTTTTCAAAATGCAGCTAACTGTGCACGTTCAATGTACTATAACTGGAAATATTTTTAATTTAAGATTTTCTGATTGGGTTTGAGTTGTTTCACAATTTAAAATTTAAAAAGTTAAGTACGTTTGTTTAGTTTATGTCATAACGATGCAGATTTAATACCAAATGATCTATATATATCAGTATATACGTCTGCTTTGTTTACGTAAGGGAAATTTTTGCGCCGAAATTGAGGGCGTTTGGCAGGTCGCAGGATGTTGGGAGGGGGCTGAATTGAAGGTCTCTCCATCTCAGGGTCTCGGGGAAAATACTGAACTTGCTTTAAGCTTACTATAAAATGAGAAATAACGTAAAATAGCTGTCATTTAAAATCCATTGGGATGTAAAAAGGTCTGCTTTGTTTACTTAAAACCAAATGCTAGATATAATCATAATTTTGTGGATCCAAAAGCCTATTTTCTAAGAAGGTATTTTGTACTACATAGTAAAGAAGGATTATGCTTAGGGGCTATTAGCCCCTTCAAGCCTCTAGTAATATTATAATACCTGCTTTGTAGGTCTATTTGAATATTAAATTAAAATGAAATTAATGAAATGAAAAATGAAATGAAAAATGAAATGAAAAATGAAATGAAATAATGATACGTCGGTCGGAGCTGGGATGAATTAAGTAATTTAAACATCAAATCTTCTATTACATAATATGTAATAGAAAATTTGATGTTTAGATTTAATGTTTAATTGTAATATACTTTTTATATAAATATAATATAATATTATATTATATAAAAATAATATAGTATACTTTATAAATATAAAAAGTATAATATACTTTTTAACCATATATATTCGGTTAAAAAGTATATTATACTTTTAAAACCGAATATATGGTTAAACCGAACTTTTTGAAGATTAACGTTTCTTTCTCCCCATGAGAAAACCAGAACTAAAAATCTAAAGAAAATAATTTTTCAAAACCAATCCCTGAGGAAGAATATCAGTCAACATATTTTTCCCAAAATACACAAACCGAAATCAAAATCTAACACCATCCAGAACTAACTTGTTTCTTATATTCCTAAATACGTTTCAGCACAATGCACGCTTTTCCTTCAAACATCAACCTGCCGCCCATCACTGACGGAGGCCGTCAGTTTGGTTTGACCTGTGAGGGACTCATGTCCCCAGTCCCGGCGGGCCAGTTGGGTTTTATACGGTTTTACACCGGACCTTTGACAGCTCAGCAGCCCCCCCCCCCCGAGTCTGCCCCGGGTTTTATTTACCTTTTACGTACGTCTTACATAATGACTTCTTTAACTGCCGGTCGCTCGGTGGCAGCGCTGCCGTTTTGGGGACTTTACGTCCCGGTTCCTTTTTTTTCTTTTAAGGACTCTTTTGGGAATTTCTGTTTGTGTTGCATGAAGAATTTATGTGAAAATCTTGTAATGTTTGTATTCCAATGTTAGTTGTCTGTTTTAATGAATTCTAGAATTACGGTTAATCGCCACCACAACTTATTATACAACCGTTACAATTAAAATAATAAATACTGAAATAATGTATCAAACGGTTTATGAATCGCTATGACATTAACTAGGCAGTTAGTTCTTAAGTTCGACAAATCAAGCATTGCATTATTAAATTATGAATTATCAATTATTATTTACTTTACTCTATTCATGTAGGTACAACAACAAAACAAGATTCTATAGGTACTGTTCTGTCAATTCGTCAAACATAAGCAAGATTGCCTTAACAACTGTGGGTATAAATTAGTCACATATTTGTCAATGAATGTATTCATTGCATTTGTGTAGCACAAAACGAACTAACAGTTCTTTGTTGCATAAGCAACTTCTGTTATTGAGTGCACGAAATCGGACGGCTGGCAAAAACTGTAAACTTATCAAATAGTCTGAAACCTCAGCTGGAATGACAGAATTAGTAGTTTTCATCACTAGGAGCAAAAGTGGCTCTTTTTGCTCCTCTTTTTGCTAGGAGACACTTTTGCTCCGTGTGATGAACAACTATTTTCATCATTATGTATAAATAACCATTTAATCGTTAATAAAAATGACTACATAATTTTGAGGTTATCCAAAATAGCCATTGTCATCTGTTAGTTGTTTACAAACAAAAGTTACGAAATCGTTAAACCTTTCAAACGTAACTTAAAAAAATTTTGACATTTAGAGTACGGCAAAATTTACCATATGTTTTTTCAGTACTCCTATTCGAGGTGATCCAAAAACGATCATTTTGCGTACGATTTAGAGAACTAAAAAAGGCTATTTTCCGGACAGTATGATGAAACAAATATCGTGGTTGAACTATCAACACTTGTTTACGTTTTCCAGGGCCTTTTACGTGTTGTGTTTAGTTTAACAAATGATTAACACAAACGGTTAACTCGCTTTTTTATGTTCATTGGTAAAATGTTTGAGGCAAGCTGAGGCATAGTCTAACCCACCGCCATCAAATAAACTCAGGTTTTGTAAGTATTACGTGTGTATATATAGCAGTAATAAGGTACTACTCCACACAATCTATCCAGCCAAGACCGGTCAAAGACGAAGGAAAAAGTATCAAGTATCAAGTCGGAGTAGGTGTTCTCTACATTCATCGCTTTTAAAATTGATCTTCACGTAATATTATTTATGACTCCCCCCCCCGACAGGTGGCAGCCAGTAGCAGTCGCCCAGTAGCCAGTAGCCAGTAGTTAGTATTCCTCCAGTAGCACCATGGGCGCAGCCGCTGGCAAGGGCTCGCTTGCGTCTTGCGTCATGCTTCCTCCGACTTGGGTCGTCAATCCTGGTAATCGCTGGGACCCATCATGATTACAAACCGACTCTCGTCGGCGACTGAGTAGTTGTAACTCACTCGTCGGTGATAGAGGAGAATATAAATACGAGATTAGATTGGGTTTGTTTTGAATTCTAGCAGAAATCTGTTTAAAACCGCTTCAAACAGACTCAGGCTCTCCACCATTAAAATCTAAGTCAAGAATCGATATTTCCTTTAAAAACATATGTTGTATTGTTATTTGTGAAACTTATTTGAAATAAACAATTTTCACCACACTACAACGAAATCACCTGTTTTACAAACGGAAAACGCGGACCGAAACACACTGTTTGCCGCCACAGGACCGAAAACGTTGGGGGCCCTAGGGCCGAAAGTCAGCTGATCGTTTATTTGCTTCAAACAACGTCAGAACATCACATAGGATTCAGCGTTCAAGACAGGATAGTTGCGATCATATGATTTTCATAGCTGTGTTTTGTTTTCAAGTGAGTCAACTAATAATCAGTTTTTTTTTATTATTTAGGGTATATTTCGTTGTGTAGTGTGGTGAAAAATAGCGTTCGCACCTCGGCCGAAAGGGTTTTGCAGCTCTCGATCGTTTCAAATTCTCGATTTTGTCTCGAATTTGAAACACGATATCGAGCCTGCAAAACCTCATTTTCGGCCCTTGTTGCGAAATATACTATTAGGTTACTGTTTTAACACTTTTGGAAAATGTCAATTTCAGTTAGTTCTTTCACTATCCCATTTCAACTAGAGAAACTGACAAACCTAGAGTCAGTCATGGATTGTAAAAATTTGCTTTTAGCTAATTCAGATTCATCTAATAATATGATGATTCTAGGAATGAAACGTGTCAGAAGTGATGTACATATTTGGTAGTGTATGGTGTAATTTAATGATGTAACAAAATTAGATGTAGGTAAATGGTTAGAAAATTCCAATATTTCGACAAGTAAAATTTTAGATAATTTATGTGTGGAGTCATAAGTTTACTCGATTGCAGGTAAATCAAGAACCTAGCATTTCATCAGCAAAATGCGTTACATGGTTCAACAATTCCAGTTTTTAATTCCTTCTACGATATAACAGAAGGAATTCCTTGTTCGACTTGTACCTGGGGAATGTTATACGTCGGTAGTGCTGAAGTGTCGTGCAAAGTGTATTTAATTTTTTCTTAATGTTCTGAAAGTGCAGCTAAAGTTTATGTACTTACACAGTTATTGTAAACATGTTTTTGTTATCTTTAATGTTTTATTACGATTAAACCTGTTAGAATTATTTTTTATTTACTAAACTATAATAGAGATGAATATCTGCTTTAAGTTATCGTTTCGATCGATGATAGTATCGAAATATTGTTTTGGTTAATATAATCGCGATTGTAAATATCGAGAAATATCGATTTTTAATCTCGGTTTTAACAGTGGAGACGGATTCTCAAGTTTCGCCCAGTCTCTTGTGGCTTGTACAATTTTTTCTAGATTTTATTGCTGAACGAAATGACTTTTTACGAGATATTAATGTTTACAATGGTTGTATTTATTCAGTAAAACATTTCTTAATTGATGAAATTTGTGATAATCAATGTAAAATTTAGTAATAGTTTTTAAAAGCATTTTTTTGGGCATTTAATTAGGAATATTCTTCTTCTATTTGTTAAATGAAATAAATAAAATTATTTAAATTCGAACTCGTAGGCTAGCCCTTGCATGGAACTAAGTGTTTTGATAACGATGAATTTGTATTACGACTTTCCAAGACGGAGATGGCAACTCCAGTAAGCAGAACAAATAGGTGTGGCGCCTTACAGCTCCGGGGATGGCAATATAGATGCTTGTTCATATTGCATAATCGGCTCTAAGAAGGCGCTACCCTATCTCTTTAGTCAATAATTAAAATTAACAATTAATCCTAATTTCATACGAATTCTATACGTATTCTTACATAAAGGAAAAAAATTAATTGTGTGCGAAGTTGTTGAAATATTAAAAATATTACATAAGTTAAAATTTAAGGATTATTAATTCTTATATTGTCATTTAAAGATTTAAAGACCACTGACTAAACAACCTTTTTACAAAACAATTGAATTACAAGAAGTGTATATGAAGGCGCTTTGATACGTATTTTTACATTACCGTAGAAAAACGAATCCCGGTAAAATGTATAATTTAAACAGTAGCCTTACAATTTTTTTTGTAGCAAAGTAATTTTCCACAATATATCAAAGCGTGAGATTGGTTATTCATATTATTTTTTTCGCTTAGTTCGTTACAAGAACCTTTTTTATTTATATCGCTCATAGGAGCGATAAACAACAAGGCAAGTAAGCATAGACTTACTTAAAATTTTTAGCCTCTCATAATGAAATTTTCCTCGCACTCACCATTCCCGAAACGTGCAATTTACAGTTATAAATCCCCATCTCGCAATGTTACGAATAAACAACCGAGGCTTAATCGATTTTTAGGGTCAAACCCCCGAACCTACCACTTACCTCGACATACAATACATGTAATGTGCGATAGCAGCGCTTGGGGGCCGACCGGCGGGCGTCGTAACTAACAGATTCCATCATATGTTTCTGCAGCGGAGGCCGTTTCGCCGGACCTTAATTTCTCCAGTGGACATTGGCGCCCTAATCATAGGTCCCACCCCCGTTAGGCCGCTACTTTTCACTTTTATATGTCCTCAGGGACGCGGCCAATCTTCAGCTTGGGGGGGAGAGGGTGGGGGAGGGGGGCACGGAGTGATTTCAATACCCCGTAAACGGGATTTACCCATGATTTGTTGCAGTGGACAGCGTTTTTTTTAGGAATTTCGCTGGGGTTAAGGTCCGTTTTGGGGATTTGTTCGGGGTTTTTGTATAATCGGGGAGAATACGCCGTGAATTTATGGTGGTTGTGAGACAGTGAAGGTTTGTGCTTCTCCGAAAACCCGAGGAACCGATTTTGTTATTAATTTGATTAAAGATTCGATTTCGATATCTGTTTTCATCCGTTAAGTTTATTCCAACGAAGTTAAAGTTGGGTTTTACGGATCTTTTCCGTTATGTGTCAGCTATTTTAAAATATTTTATATTAGTTTACATTGACGCAAAACAGAGCGGAATTCACTTTGTAATGGTCGAATTGATATTTTTTAGTGGTTAGGCTAGGTTAGTTTTTAGTAGTATTTTTTTTTAGCAGTTAACCAAACCTAACCTAACCTAAAGCTCCGGTTCCCACACATAAACGGTAGAAAGTAACTGGCGGCTTACAAAACATGGAAATAAGTTCAGTGCGGTACGCGGCGCTCTATGGTTGACTCATATTTGTGTGAATTTTTGTGGCGTCGGCGGAATAAGAGTAAGACTTATTTCAACAAATTATCAGTGATATTGTCGCCTACTGGCCTCCAGAATAAAAGGTATGAGGTATTTGTTTCATTACAACGTTATATAAAATATTTTAGGATTGCTGACACATAACGGAAAAGATCCGGTTTTACCATCGGTTTAGCACGAAGAATATTTCCATCAATTTCATAATCACAATTCATTACTCAACGAGAAAAATGAAATGGTTCTTGTGTCGTTCACGATTAAAATACCGAGGCAAGCGATATTTGCGCTACGAAAACATTTAACTATGTGAAATCAACTTGAAAGTTACGTTCATAATAAAGTTTTACTATCAAATAGTCCAGTTAATGGGCAAAAGACTGTAGAGATTGTAGTTCAGAAAACTTCTATCAAGAAGATACATAACAAGATATAACATGGTTATGTGATATCCAACTTACACCACTAAATCCAAATCATCCCCCGCTATATTAATCTTTACTAGCCTTCCCTCATACTCCGGATATAACTGCCTAACGGACGATTGGATTATAGTATCATCGTTTATCAACGAAATCGTGTATTTATGTGTTTTAGCACAACTACAATAATCCTTATCTCGGTTATTATTTTGTTCTTCTAAGCTAACTTTTTATTGAACTAATACTTCCTCTTATATTATGTGACAAACATGTGGAATTATGTTTGCTTAACAGAGAAGTGAAATGTACAAGTACTTGAAAGTTCAGTTATGAATACCGTAAGCATTTATTAGGAACTGTTAACTCGTTAACTCTAAATATCTATCAGGATTTACAAAAATGTGAAGATGTCACACAACGCTCTTCCCAACAATGCTGAAAATAATTTCCTGCATCAACCCCATATCATTTTGGGGTTGCTGTAGGCTGTAGCAACTTTAATACGTCTCTGAGTTAAGTTACAAAACCGACCCGAGCTTTCCCTATCCTACAGTTCAATGTAGAGCGGGTGTAAATCTTCGCAATGCTTATGGTGATTGGCAGTCTTTTTTCACCGGAAGGAAGGCCTCCTCGGGGAGGAAGTGACCGGAAGTAACCCATTAGAAGGTGGCGAATCCTTTGATCAGCTGTTTCAAGACTTCAAGGCTGGCGAAGGGGAGAGCATCGCATTGATCTTACGCTACGTGTCACTCTATCTACATGGATTATGTAAATTTGTTGTCTTTTGGAAAAGTCAATTCGTCAGTTTGAAAGAGATATTGTAAAGACTTACACTTCTTAATGCTGAACTAGCGTATGTGTTGGTGTGTATGGTTTAATGGTTTAAGTTATGCTTCAGTTAGACGATTTGGAATGTTTATTGTGGCTTATTTGCTATTAGGGGTGTATACTATTTCTTTACCTTTTTCTATTTATGAAATCTTTATTTTGGTAATGGACCTTCATGAACCATTATTAGATATTTGAAACATGAAATTTATTATGAACATTTAAAAACATATTTAGCCTATCAGAAACGATGTCAAAACTCACTGTCACAAAGACTGACCTATAAATTAATCACAATTATTTGACTATGAAGTCATTTAAGGGCTGAAATATTTAGTCAATTTAACCAAGAATAATTTATTATGCACGATAATAGATACTCTGTATGAAGGATTTTAAAGTTGTATTAGCAGCCTCATTAAGTGAATGAAGTAGATTAAATTTAATGGCAAAATATATTTACATTTATTTTTATTTTGTAGATTCAATTGGTAATCATTATATGGCAACCCTCAAAAAAGTTAAAAAAATGCTGTAAAGTAGTTTTAGTTGGTACTAAAACTATTATGGTTATTATGGTTATTTGTTATTATGGTTAATAACAACGCCAAATCGAACGAATAAGTAAACCGACACCCCCTCGCAAAAACAAATGTACACAAATTAAAGAACTATATAGTAAAACAAATTGAATATTTCCGGTAAAACTAAAACACTCCCCTGTCACTCAAGCTAGGGGGCACTCAGGTAGACAGCGACCAAGTAGGGGGGGGGGGGTTTGCTGACGAAGCGGACGGTTTCAATTGGAGTCCACCGGCCCCCCGGGACCCCCCCTCCCCCTCCCCCTCCCCCCCAACGGTCACTCCGCTCTGACAATTTTCCATTTACTTTGAGACCGTCCAAACAAATGGAAAGGCGATGATCTGCTGTCACCTCTCTTGTGGCTTCCTCGGTTGTTTTCAGATTTTCGCCTCTTTGGACTGAACACTTTCCCTGCTTGAATGGACCTTTTTGTTGACCGAGTCGGTAAGTTGTGATTTAAATTGTGAACTTTCGCAGGTTCTTGTTGGATTTTTTTACTTGATATAAAGACAACCGTTAGTTGACATGAATAAAATATTATTTCACTGTTATACCTCTCATCATCAGAGTACTGTCAAATGAAGACTAGGCCTACCTTTCAATATTCTGATTTTCTTAGTGGTTACGTGCTACATATGTTTCAAGGCAACAGCCTCATCTTCAAGCAGCATCTTCAAGAGATTTGTCATAAATTTGAGAACTAAAACGACATGGAAATTACACACCGACACATTACAGCCTCAATACAATTACGACAATTATTTACTCCCGTCGCGGTGCGTGCACGTTGTAAGTCAGACTGGCGGCGACTGCAGTTCGTTTTTACAATTAATTCGCATTTCATTTTTTAAATTTATGACAATCTCTTGCAGATGCTGCTTGAAGATGAGGTTGTCTCCTTGAAACATATTATGTAGCATATAACCTCTAAGAAAACCAGGATATTGAAAGGTAGGCTTAGTCTTCATTTCATATTAATCATCAATATCCAGTAGTAGGAAAATGAATTTGGAGAACTAACTATCTTTCAGTGTTTATCAATGAAAATTCAACCTTCCAGGGGAAGCTAAAATCATCTAAATCAAGGAGGGGATATTGTTGGGTCAGTCTCCAGTTACTTCAAAGAAAGTAAAATATTAATAAATTTAAACTGTAGTCAATAATAGCATAAAAATAGCTCTAAAATTGTAAGATATTGGTATAATATTTTAGCTAAAAAGTACATCGTATTTTTATGAATAATATAATTAACTTTTTTTATCTCTTCAGTTATTCTTTCATCCTGACTATTAAATAAGTGACAGAACAATTCGAATGGCCTATCTGAATACCGTATTTTCCCCATGCTGATTCGCCGTCGTCATCCTATTATGCGCCAGGTGATAAGGGAGCCCTTATCAGGAGCGGCCTTGCTTTCCCGCCATAACACACGCCGGACGTGGCCACCCTGCTGATAACGACCCACATTGCTGCCACCTTTGCCGAGCTAAAAATATCATTTTACATACACAGTACTACGTATAAAGACACGTTAATAAATATATTTGCAGTAGGTGGAGCTAAAAATATCCTTTTGCTTACTATATAAGGACATGTTATTAAATTTATATGGTTCAAAGAGACGCTTATTTTTATGAGAATATTACTATTGAATATGGGATTAATCCAACAGACAAGAAACGTCTAGAAGAAGGCAATAGGGTTAGTATTTGCTAATAACGTATGTTTTCAAATTAATAACATTCTCAAACTAGACATATTTTAAAAATGTCGTAAAAAATATAATACATGGTGTTTTTTTTAAAAACGCAACCCATTTTTAAGATTGAATAATTCACATATAAACATGAAATAAGTATTGTTTATGATTATTTATGTTTTATACAATCTATTACTTAAGTTTGATCACATTTAGTTCACCTTATGTGCTCAAAAGATCCGCCAGTGGCATTTCTATGAAGTTATGCTATCTCCATCAAATTCCTGAACACGTTTTGCTAGGTACCTCTTTGAATTTCTTGCATTACATTTGTTTTGAGGTACTGAATATGCCTTGACTTGTTTTTGGGCCTTACTTTGTATGTATCCCCATAGAACATAATAATATAGTGGGGTGAAATCCAGTGATCTTCGGGGGAAATAATCCTTCACCGATACAATCAAGTTTTGGGTTGCGTTTTTAATGTGTGTGTCTTTAATCACGATAACTCGCGTAAAAATTGTCCGATCTGAATGAAATTTGCCACAGACATGTAAAGTAGTAATTATTCTATAAAAACAATTCAAAAGCTATTCAGAACCTCAAAACAAACATAGCAAATTCAATGCAAGAACTTTAAAGAGGCACCTTGTAACACGTGTTCGGGAATTTTATTGAATTAGCATAACTTTATAGAAATGCCAATGGCGGACTGTTTGAGCACATAATGTAAACTAAATGTGATCAGACTTAAATAATAGATTGTATAAAATGTAAAGATCAATAAAACAATACTCATTACACATTCATATGTGCATTATTCAATCTTAAAAATGGGTTGCGTTTAAAAAAAACACCCTGTATTAAAGAAACGTAGTTCAGTACAAAGAAATTCAAGAGGCTACAAACTAATTACATTTTACAAATTAAATTATACCAAACTAATTCAGAAAATGATTATTATAAAAGCAAAAATCAGCTTTTCATTCTTCCTAATTAAGCAATATCAAATTATTTATGGAGCTAAAGATTAGGGTAAAACGTTGTAAAATTGATTTATTACCTCCAATTAAACAATAAGAGCAGTTTACACTTCTCTAATTTATAAACAAAGAGTGCAGGGTGCAGGGGGTCAATAACATTATCGGGATCTTTAAAAGCATTTAATCGGGGTCTTTAAACTTTAAAAGTCGTCGCCGCTGTTTTCGGGGCGCTCCCTAGAGATAACGGAACCGTGATCACGAACCGGAAGTTGATCGCGATTGTGTTTACCGGAAATACGCGCCGACACGTCTCCGGGTACGTGGCCCCGTGACGTCATCGATGTATCGATCACATCGCATCGAATGGAATCGATACATCGATAGCATTGCATCGAATGGAATCGATTGGCACTATTGGTTAAAATACCCATAATATTACACCAAAATACATAACAATCTAGAAGAATACCTAAAATAATAATAGATTTAAGCGTTTCTATTTAAAATATATATATATATATATATATATATATATATATATTGTTTTATCCCAAAAGTAAAACTGTGGTCAATTTTTTACTATAGGCCTATCAGAGTGTTTAGTAATTAGCTCTATAAGCTAAGATTTTATCTATATCGGTTGTCTTTAAAAGAATTGAATTTGAATTATATTTTGTATTGTTATGTATTTATAATAAATCTTAGGCACTTTGTCTTACTTTTCATACTACCGTTATATTTTTATTAGTCATCAATGGGGTTATTGAAGACTGAAGAAAGTTATTGGGTTATGAAGAATTCAAAGTGGTTTGGAAACGTTTGGAAAAAATAAAAGTAAATATGAAAAGTAAGACAAAGTGCCTTAAATTAATTGTAAAAATAATAATTTTATAATGGCTTACTTAAGTTTACATTCTAAAATATAAATGATATTGTTAATCTTTTGCAAAAAAACTTCATTAAAAATATGATTTTTAATTTAGTGTGAAAGAATAATACATTTGAAAAATATAATAAATTAAAAATTAAAATGTTCAAATATTTTTAAAATTAAAAATAAGGCAGTTTAAAGTTCTAATAGTTCTTTTCATATGTACATACGGTAACGCTTGTAAGCACTGCTTACTTTATCCGAAAATGACTCTATTATGTTTTTCCGAAGTTAGCTTACCATTACCGCCGTGATACGTAATACACATATCATACCTAAACTGTACAGTAAAATCAAACACAATTATTTATAATCGAAAAAATTTAATCGCCCATTAACATTTTATCTTAAACGTGACATTGCTGATCGTTACCGCTGATTAAAAGACAACAGGGATGTAATGGGAGTGTGCCCTAGGGAGGCAGGGGCGGCGAGGGAGGGGGACCTCCCTAGGGACCGTCCCTGTCCCTGTCCCTGCTGTCGTAGTCGACAGTCACCTGATCTTGACACCGCCTCACAGCGGCTCGCGCGGGATGGGTTGGTGTGGAGTGTAAAAGTCGCGTCAAATAAATAGGCTCAGTCTGTGCAAAAGTGGGTGGGCCAAGTTTAAGGAATCCAATCCCGGACGATATTTTCAATCCCGGGATTTCGGGATTGAAAAACTTTAATCCCGGGACTCCGGGACTGATCCCGGGGGGACTGATCTCGTAAAAAAATTGACGACAAAGTCAGCCTTATCATGAAACACTGAATAGGTAGGCCTACAGTACTAGACATCAGAGTAAAAATGGAACACGTTATCAGGATGGTCCTGTATAACCGTGAACTGACCATAAAGTATTTATTCAGACATAATTTAAAGAAAGCCTTACAAAAAACATGAATATTGTTACTTGATCAAACAATAACAGGAGTTGGAAAGATGTAGTTAAAAAAACTAGAAGGACGATAAAAATGATCATTAGAGCATAGTAATGAAACTTAATTGCAATTGTATTACATTGTATCAGAAACAAGTTAAAATCTCTATGTATTTTCCAGAAGCTTGAAAATATTCACTGGAAACTACTTTTATGCATACTATAAGACGACAAATAAATCATCCCAAATAACCATGATTATTTGATCAAAAAACATTGTTTTAACTGATAAGATCCTACTAAATATTGATTTTACACGAAATTTTATAATCCTGAAAATCCCGGGATTGAGCTGAAAAATCCCGGGATCGATTAAGCCCTAAAATCACGCGGGATCCCGGGATTGGATGGGCCAAGTTATTCGGCTTGGACTATAATGTATGAACTCGGAATAGATTGAAGTTATGATCTACATACTTTTTTTAAACCAGCTATAGAGAGGGAATCAATTTAAGCTTAAAGTAGACATATTTTGGTACACAACCATATCAAAACTTTTAAAAAATTGAAATTAATATTGTGCTTAGATCCTAGTAACCGAACAAACAATAGACTGGTCGCAAAGCAGGCTATCTTATTTCATCGGTGGAAAATTTTAATTCTTCAATCTTTAAAGAGTCCGTATTGACAGTGTTTTAGTCTGCAGAGCCGGCGACAAAGGGGGGAAGGGGGGGCAAATGCATAGGGGGCCCGGGCTCGTAGGGGGCCCGGAAACACCGAGAAAGGGCCCGAAACGGCAGAAAGGGGGCCCAAAAACACACGTAAGGAAAATAAGGTCGCTAGGTCTTAGGGGCCCGGCGTTGTAGATTGCACCAGCGAGTTGTGTTATAGAGATCGCTGGATTGCACAGGGCCCGAAAATCCTGTCGCCGGGCCTGTTATTCTGCGCATTTTCTTAGTTCATTTTAAACGAGCTCTTGAAATTTAAAATGTGCCCATATTCATACAACTCCGGATAATTCAATAATCTTGTCGGGTAGTTTGTGATAAGAAAAATGATTTTTTACGCGTTGCTTATTGAGTCTAATGATACGAAATTGTTCGTTTTCTATTTCACAAGAAACGCACCATACAGGTTGAAAGGGGGAATTCAAAGTGTCTTCCAAATCTAGAAAGCATGAACCTGTTAAATAAACGGTATCAGGAAACTGAGACATACTTTCTCCCTTCAAGTAATTTAAAACCAGAAAACATATATTCTGAAATAAAACAAATTAACAATTAATTATCACACAAATATATACCAAATGTTATCAAAATCTGTTAGTAAATAACGGAGATATCGGTTTTTAAATATTTGCCATAAGAATAACGTTGGGCAACGATCTGCGTTTACCGCCGAACTAAAATATCAATTATCTCTGCAACCAGTTGACGTAAACTAATGATTTAAAATACTGGATTATTTAGGTTTTCAAGTCTAATTTAATGGTTGCAAGTATATTTTCTTTAGAGGTTACAGATTTTGTGAAATTTGAAAAAATGAATTTTTCAACACTTTAACTTTTGAACCTGAATTTTTACAGACATGCGGGTGGTGTCATTTTGTTTGTCATCTTAAGCCCTAAAAACCATGATATTTTTATCAAAATTGTTAAAGCAGTTTTTGAGAAATTTGGATTTTTGTTATTTTTAAGGGTTTTTATGGGGTTAATACCTTTAAAAATCAAAAACTCAAAAAATTGAAAAATACGCCTGGAGACCACGGCTTTATATTTACATGCAAAATTTCATGAAAATAGGACCACTGGTGTCGTCTCTAGCTTTGTCTACATCCACACACACATACATACATCCACACACACACACACACACAGACAGACACCACGCCAAAAACCACTTTTTTGGATTCAGGGAGCACTAAAACGAATATATCCGCTAACAACTCAAATTCGAAATTTTTGACGAAAACAATACTTTCTCCATATACTATGTATAGGGGGGAGAATGTAAAAGTAATGAATATTTTTCAAACCGTATTTTTTAGGCAACACCCAGGTAAATTACTTAAAATTCCCCAGTCATCAAGTCCCTCTTACTTTCAAACACCTTCACTTTTAAACCCGGAAAGTGATTGAAAATCGCGAGTGCTCGATGGAATGTTAACCGATCTCTGGGCCGCGGGCAAGGTAAAAAATCAATTCGTTTTTTGTCCACGGGGCACGCGGGGCGGGGGGGGGGGCGGGAAATTTGAATGTCACGGGCTTGCGGAGTCAGCACATTGTGGAGGATCCATTACCGGCCGTTCACGGTGCATATACATGATTAGTAATCTGGCCTTTTGTGATCGGTGCATAACCACAATACGCCACCCCGCCACCCGCCACCGGCCTCGGTCGCGGGTATTGTTCTCTGGAACTGGCGAGCGGTGACGGGTGATTTAAATGGAAAAGATTAGAATGGAATGGCTTTTAAATTGTCTGGAGGCTCTCTCTTCAATGTACTGAACTTATTTGAAAACTTAAGGGATTTTCGTGATTTCTAGGTACCTGATGTTAAAAATTAATTTATAACGGGTATTTAATTGCTAAAGAGTAGTTAAAATATATAATAGACCGGGAGCTGGGAGGTGAAAAATTACGTCATAAGGTGCATATTTCACCACATTCCGTTTGCATGTGGTGGGTGATATACCGTTTTGAAGAAGCATCCTGGGGGGTGTCAAAAATGGGTTTTTGAGCCCTCAATCTGGGGACTTTCTCCAAGGTGGACAAACTTGAAAATAATCCATAAAAATGGGGTTTTTGCTATTTTCATGTATAACAATTTAAATGATCACATTTTTTTTGGTATGTTGAATCATTGCTCTATGTATATTACTCTATGTTACCGAGATACTGAGGGTTATGAACTCAAAACGTCATCCTATGTTAACCTTATGAGAACTAAATAAAATCATATACCTCGCTTATGTCCCAACATATCTTAATGAAACTTGAGATGTGGCTTCATTTAGCTAAGAACTATTGTATATTAGCCTGACATCCTCCATTTTTGCATTTCCGAAGCAGTAAACTTGCACACATTTTCCCATATTATTCTTATGGGGAGAAAATAATAGTCTATATCATCCTTACTTTTTAACATATAATGATAAAACTTGGCATAAGGCCTCTTCTAGTCAAGGTTTATTGGATATTGACTTAAAGCCACCCAACGTGTACATATCTGTTGCAACAAACCTGAGAACTTCATCGCCATGTTATTCTTACGGAGAATACAAAAAAGTCACTTTCAAGTTTGTCCACCTTGGAGAAAGCCCCCAGATTGAGGGCTTACAAACCCATTTTTGAAACCCCCCAGGATGCCCCTTCAAAATGGCACAGCTTTTACATGTTCACCTTATGACGTATTTTTGACCTCCCAGCTCCCGGTCTCTAAATTACTTTAGTTCTTCGCGCTAGGCTACATGATTTCATTGGCTGTTGGGCTATTTATAATTACAGTTAGCTTTCGTCAGTAACGAGACTACAAGATCGAGCCACAATAATTCTAAACTCATCTGTCATTTATATTTGGTTTAAAATACCCACCTGAGTTGGTCGCCATTTCAAGTAATGTATAATGTAAAATCTTTGATTATAAAAATAATAGATATTCCAAATAATATTACATTTTGAAGGCAAAATATGTGATCCTATGTTTAAAACTTAGCACTTAGCACATTCTGACAGAAAATTTTGGTATTAAAGAAATTAAAAATATATTTTTCTTCCTCTTTTTCACTCCTAGTTATAAAAATAAAATCCATTTTTTAACCCTAAACCATATTTTGAGCAGGTAGAAGCAAAAATGTCATTTTCAGGCATAAAAATCTATCGTGTGAAATCACACTCCTCGCACAATATCTAGTGATAAGTGTTGAACTAATTTTGCGAGTGCTGAATTTCTGGCTTCAAAAATCTGTAAGCATGTGAGCATTCTCCCTTTAGTCATGAAGTCAATGGTAAAATGTATAATCAGGATCTACAAATTACATAATCTTGTGAACCCATGGGACCTGAGTAGTACCACAGAGAAAGGAATATCCGCTCCTTACTCTGTGGTAGTTCCAAACGTTGTTTGATTATGTTTCACTGTTATCTGATAAACTATTACTGCTTTGGGTCTTTGCTTTGTTTTGCTGTGGTTTTGTTTTGTTTGTGTTTTGAGGCTGTTTTAAAAATAGTTACGAATTGAATATTCAAATAGAGTCTGAGTACGGGTTTTACTTGTTTAAAAATGATAAGTAAGCACTAAATAAACTCAACACAATCATTAACTATATTACTTTATTTTACATATGTACACTTAATTATGAAATCATTTTTATTTGATTAGTTACAATTAGTTAGGCTATAACTAATCAAAAATTGTAAATTTGTTCATGGTTTGAAAATCATGAATTACTTATACAAATACTAAAGAAACTTATATAAATATAAAAAAATTATAAAATTAGTTTCTATATGAAGTTAGAATTAGCGAAACTAATTAATTTAAACAAACCATAAGGATCTATGTATATAGAAAATTATGAGTATTCAATGACACAAGCGTCGTACATGCGGCGAAATCGATCGACAAATAGACTGTAAATCTCAAAGGACTTTAAATTATTTGTATTGTATATATTACTTCTTTAAAATGTTACTGTAATTGTTGTTTACTCCTGAAGGAGTCTTACAATTCTATGCAAGCTGTTAATAACAATAACAATGCACTATTACCTAACTGTAAAGCGTGCTGGCGTTGTCAGTCGTATGGTTAAGAATGCTTTACCTCCAAAGTCAATTGGATTCTGACAATCAAACATGAAACATCAGTAAAACGTAATAAAGTTTGTTAAGATGGTTAATTATACAGAATTGTTACTTTGTAATAAACAAATATTCCTAATACGTTGTCTAATGCGAGCGAAATTTCTCAATGTTAAGAAGTTAAGGAGAATGCTATAGATGTTTGGAATCATATTGATAATTTAAGAAGCTGATTGAAGATCTTGATTCGTCCAAAAGTTATGCCCAATGAAAATAGTTGATTTAGATAAGGGAAAATCTATATACATTTTATAGTCTTATGTATAGTCTTAAGCAGTTATCTTCTAATAAACATCTTTTACTTATTGTTATTCGACCTATTGGTGGTAATTTTATGATTGTTCGACCAAATCATTATATTAAGAAGAAAAAATAGCATCCACACCAGATGAAAACTAAAAAGAGCGTTAGCATAAATTATTGTTAGTAGTAAATTGTTGTTAGTATTGTTAGTACCTATTATGTTCTATACACTGGTTGGAAAGAGCTAATTTATATTTTTTAGCCTATTTATAGTTTTTGCTTTAGCACCGAGGATTAAATTTTAAGTGTAAGAATAACATAAACTAGGTTATTTAGTAAGTTTGTCTAAAAGTATAAGATAGATGGGTTTACCTCGCGTCTTTTAAATTTATTAGTAAACAATGAGTTTCAAACAAAGCATTCATTTGGCCTAGTGGTTGCACATTATTTAGGTACATACCGAACCGAACGTTTATAGCCTTAGCCTAGCACAACTAGCAGTCATAAACGTATAATAAGTTAACAGTTTAGTCATTCTTCATGGTAAATCGTAAAGGCTGAAGTGGTCTTTTTGGCGAAAGATTAATGTGTTGCCAGTGTCATTGGCGTCATAGTTTACAGTTAACAGATGTTCTGCAATATACAGTGACTTAGCTCGAACCGAGACAACGCTCTCTTGTCTCTAGAAGTCATCAGCTTCCTGCTAGGTCAGCACTCACTCAAAAGAATTAAAAAACAAACAGTTGTGGGTGTGACAAAAGAACTAACTTTATTAGATTTTAAAGATATCTTATTTTGAACGAAATCGAATTTGCAAAGAGTCTATTTTTACAAACAAGAAACAATAATTATAGAATGCAGAATTATTTTATGTAAGGGCAATATATAAAAGTGGCCGCCAAAGTCTTTTATATATGAAAACGAATACAGTTAATTTCGACTTTATATTAATTGTTAGTAAATGAAAGATATATAGACCTGAATTTTATGGCCGACTTCTGGGTTCCTTATGCATAATACAAGTTAGGCTATATATAATTTCGATAGATTTTGTTATTTACATATTAGATTCACAGTGTATGTATAAGTTGTATTTAATTTACAGTGCTAGATTACAAACAATTCATGGATTTGTTTTTGAACCAAACAAAGTTTTAAACCCATTCTTAAACTTCTTTTAATCTACGATACGGTATATAATGAAACATAAAATATATAAAAAATTACCTCCCACCCAGTGAAGAGATAATGATTTGAAACTGCATATTTCCGACCTTAATTGCTTTGAACGTTCTTATGCAAGAATTTGCATAGTTAAAATCATATATTTTTGAATTATTAAAATATTTTATAAAACATAATATATCAATCCTATTAAAGAATAACTCATCAGGAATTTGATGTGAGGTAAGTTTTGTTTCTTCATTTTGCATCAAAATTAAACAATACAAGGCCCAATCTTAAATTATTGCTACTTTAAAGTTAATTTTATCATATTATTAGATTTTCTCTGGCCAAGTAAACTGAATAGAACACGTGTTTATCCAGAAAACAATTTTTTCCAGACTTTTTAAAGGAAATCCTCGCCGTTAGCGAGATAAGTACTCGAACAGCCTTTTAAATTTAAGATTTCCTTCATAGTTTAAACTTTGAAAAGGTTTATCAAAATATGAAGATGCTTTAAAACCGAATGAAGAGTACATTAATGACTACCTCAATCTCCTGTATTAATGGAGATGTAAATATACATTTATGATAAATTTGAATTTAATTATTCTAAAACTAATTAATATGTATTGATGTAAGACAACACAATTTGACACGAATTGTAGTTTTTTACACATTTTCGTGTTTAATCGTGTAGATTTACATAATTTAATATGATTTACTTTTATTGAATTTGAATCCTTAGTATATATTTCTTTCCTAATGTAAAATATTCCCATTGTAAATCCTGTTTTTTTTATCTGAACCACGATTAAGAGAATTTAAGGCCCTGATGTCACAGTTATTAACATCGGAGAGTTAATAACTGAGATACTATTTACTAACTATCACCCTTTTAGAACGTGATAGTATAGTATTTCATTTACAATAAAGCATTTATTTGGAGTAAAGTTTATTGCATTATTTGTTAGTAGTTATATTAGCGCACTTTGTTAGCGTATATACGTCAGTTAGCTTTGTTATGTCGGTCTTATTGGATGGGAGATCCCGATATTTAATTTGATCTATAGTTGCAAACTGATTAACATGATTTATCCATTAAAATCAAACCTCTTCAAATACAGGGTGTTTTTTTTTAAAACGCAACCCATTTTTAAGATTTAATAATGCACATATGAATGTGTAATGAGGATTGTTTTATTGATCTTTACATTTTATACAACCTATTATTTAAGTTAATTTACATTATGTGCTCAAACAGTCCGTCATTGGCATTCGTATAAAGATGTGCTCTCTCCATCAAATTCCCAAACGTGTGTTGCAGGGTACCTCTTTGAATTTCTTGCATGATATTTGTTATGTTTGTTTTGAGGTGCTGAATATCTTGTGATTTTTTTTCGTAGAATAATACTACTTTACATGTCTGTGGAAAATTTAATTCAGATCGGACCATTTTTACACGAGTTATCGTGCTTAAAGACACACACATTAAAACGCAACCCAAAACTTTATTTTATTGGTGAAGGATTATTTCCCCCCAATATCCCTGGATTTGACCCCACCACATTATTATGTTTTTTGGGGATACATACAAAGTAAGGCCTAAAAAAACAAGTCACAGCACATTCACTACCTCATAACAAACAAAACAAATGTAATGCAAACAGGTACCTAGCAACACGTGTTCGGGAATTTGATAGAGGGAGCATAACTTCATACAAATGCACTGACGGACTTTTTGAGCACATAAGGTGAACTAAATGTGATCAAATTTAAATAATAGAGTGTATAAAACGTAAATAACCGTAAAACAATACTTATTTCATATTTATATGTGAATTATTCAGTCTTAAAAATGGGTTGCGTTTTAAAAAAAACACCCTGTATAGCTAAAATATTTTAAGATTTAAGGAAATGAGTTTTAAACGTACAATGATGTTTCCGTCATTGGCGTATACTGTACATAATATACACGTAGATGTAACATTATCACTATAGTTTAGATTTTTTAGCACCTTAAAGTGGGCCTTAAACAATAGACATGTTTGTGGTCCAACTTCAGGGAAATTGATGAAGTCACATTTTAAACTATATTTGTCAAACAAACAACTAGTTAAATAAATACTTTTTAACTCCCAGTTACTGCGTTATTAACTCCAAGCTTCAAGTAGGCTTCAGCACTGAGTGGGGCAGAACTTTCAAATTTGAATGTGCTTTTGGAGCTACCGTTCGGAACTCGCCTTTCTTTAATCCGTTATAGTTCAAAAAATTCAAAATTATTTATTTCGCACAAAAAACTTTACAAATCAGGAAGCTTGAGTATAAAAAATAAATAAAATTTTTTACAAAATAGATAAACTTAAAAATATACATGTATTGCGAAATTAATCCCACAAGGGAAGACCCGTGCATGGAAATGAGTCGTTAAGGAAGGAGCTGATTATTTAATATTTAATCATTAAAAAGAAAAAAATCAAAGACAAACTTATTGCGCTGGGAGGGAAACATTGGCAATGACGGACGGACTGACACCCCCACCCCCCCAAAACAGTATCCTGGAGGAATAAATACCCTTTACCACGTGCCTCTTAGAAGCAATAAATTAGTTTTTCATAAAACATCATCCTCAAAATCAGTGATTGTACCCATAGTTTGTTAGAAACATTCAATTAGTACCGATGACACCGAAAAAAGAACCTCTTAAACTAACAGCCTTTAAAATTTTTCACTCAGGGCCGCACTCCTGCATTTGAAGACTAGGAGAACCATTTGAAGAATATTCTTCATACTTAGGCCTAAACTTAACCGAATTCCCTGTTCACATGCAATAAATATGAAACTAACTGACAAGACTGTTGCAACTGAAATAATAATTCACACTTTGTATTAGAAAGAGATAGAGATATTTTCAGAACAGCTTCCTCGTTCGTATTTGCCAGTTGCAAGCAATTTTTGTTTACTTGATAAACTAACCACAAGTCTAACATGCTACACTGTGTCTGTACAAAGCTGCAAGGTGAAAATCAGGTGTCTCTTACTTTGCATATCATGAGTGGTTATGTTAAGATTGACAACCTTTTAATAGTGGAGTAAATATCTTAAACAAATAGAGCTTACATATAAAAGGTTTCTGCTCACAGAAGTTTTAATTTAAAAGTATTAAAACAAAAACAGTATTAGGTCAATTCGTTTTATGTACAGTTTTATCAAACATTAATTATGTTTACTATACTCTAGGTATGCAACTCGCTGTTTTATATTTACAAAACACATACAATAGCTCAAACAACAAAGATAGTGCCATCTACTGTCACACTTCCGTTTGGTTGGCGGGAGTGATACGTTAACGTGACCCCTTAATCAGTTCTAATTAAGTATTTTTGTTAGAAAACATGTACCCACGACTCGATGCTATTTCATGACAAGGCACCGCAAAAGAGAGATAAACTTTATAATGTGGAAGTGAAAATGGAGTATATCTTCAGGAAAGGATGGTTTTTTAGAGGTTAACCGGTCACGTGACCCGCCACCCGCCAACCAAACGGCGACGGACCATAACCTACGGTGAAGTATAAAGACAAAATGACATGCCCTGGCTCGAGGAGCGTCTGATTCTGTTTGAAGGGTACACAGAGATCCGCCGGTACGAACCAAGAGTGGCTGAAGGCGGAAGTCTGCAGGTGCGGGCCCGGAAGTCGCTGAAAAGAGGAAGTTACGGCGTAGTCCATCACACCCTGGTGATACGGCAACATCACTGTCTAAATCACATGCACGCGCCGCAAAAACACCCGGATATCCCGACGGAATCTCGCGGAGAAAAAGTCGCCCTAAGTAGGCTCCGGAGGTAAACCGAAAGACAATAATGAACAAACGACAATGTGACCGGCTCGTGACAGATCGGCCGTGTCCGTGAGTGATCGGGCGGTTCCGTGACTCCGCCCACTCAACGCTGATTGGCTGCGGGCACGTGCGCCGCCCGCCCCTCATTACGGCTTCACCTGTAACGCGCCCGGCGGCACCTTACCGATATTTTTATTGGCTACCTGAATTACACGTCCTGCCTTATCACAATGTTTGTTTTATCTGCGGGTTCTGAAAGGATTTTTATTAAATGTTTGGGTAGGGTTGAAAAAGCTGTAATGAATTGTATTATTTGTGTTAACACTTTGAGAGTAGGTTTGATAATACAATAAACTAACCTTATATATAAGTTAGTATCGAGATAATTAGTTCGATTTTCTAAGATTGTAACTAAACACCTAAAGGCTGTTATGTTTACAAAATGAAAAAATCTATAGTTATCTATAAATTACTTAACCTTGAACCCCGTCCCCTTGATTTTATTTACTGAGCTGTAAAAAATATCCTTCAGTCTGGCATATTATGAGTCATTTACTTATATCATGTATTTGTATAATTCCATATTTGATGTATTTATATAATTTATATACTTAATTAATGTATTTATGTATTGAATTGTACTTATATTAAATAAAATATATAATTTATATATATATTTAATGTATATATATATAAATGACTACCATAATAAGAGGTAGAGGTAATGAATTCATAATAAGAATCATGAATGTAGTAATAAATAATTGAATAATTATAATGTATTTATGTAATTTATATGTAATTTATATATAATTTATATAATTACATAGAGTAGCCTATTGTTAAAATGTAGTGAGTAAAGAGATTAAAAATTTACAAGAGAAAAAATAAGTTTTTCTCGCATACATAACATTTGACCTACAATAATTTATTGGATAGTTTGAGACATCCGGCTTTCCGGTTTGCCCTCTCTAAAAGAAGGACTATACAAACATGCACTTATTGTCATCTGCAATTCGTAAGAATTTATTTAGCCAAACAAGACAATGCAAAACGCATAGTATGAACTTATAGAACCTGTTAGTCTGCGTATTAATAACAAAAAATAAATTATTACAATGTTATGGAAACCCTTATCCTCCAGAAAATAAATAATATTCTTATTGCACTAAATGTTAATGTGTTAATTGAAAAAGGGGGTTCTGACCTTCCATGTTGAAGTTCCTCGTGAACTAGGGACAGTCCGTGGGCGTTCACCATCCTAGACAAGACAAGCGTGTTACTATTTTCTTCTCAAACAAAATATTTATTAATATGGTTTATTAATTATCTTATTATCTCTATTCTCGCAAGCTTTAACCCTATAATCGTTTCTTCATTGAAGAGTTCATGTCAACACATTTAAAATTGTACATTAAAATTTCTCGAACTCACACAGCTTGACACGTCCGTACACACTCGACATAAAACAATTATTATGTCGAACGAGCGACATGGGTGGATGGAAATAAAAACAAGTTCAGAACAATTGATTAATGTGCTAAAGTAAATTACAAGTACATAAACAAAAATATAACTAAATCTATTTTTAAAATCTTTATTCAGACAGCCTTTTTTAAAAAACAGGAATACAATTTCTTATAGTTTTCTTTCATCGATAATAACCATTCTCAATAGACAAAGACAATTCATGAAAAACAATCATGATGTAGCTTACTCGTAACACCTCTTTAAATTTAAGTAAACATATTCTTTTGTGTTTAATCTAGTTAATGACAATAACATATAACCCTTAAAAATAGTTTCTAATATAGTTAAACAAAAGGAAGGTACTACTTAAAATTACTCCTTCAAATCATACAGGAGATACACTTCCATTCTGATTCATTATATTTGGATTTGGATTTTTGCGGAAATTTGCCATCACTTATTAGTAAAAAAAACAAGTTTCACGACGTTTCGGGATCTGGAATCTGATCCCGTCTTCAGGTGGAGAAAACGTAGAACAAGATTAGTAACACATGGCCAGGATAACCTGAAAAAACACAGCTAAAACAGAGAACTGTAAAAGCAGTCACAAAAACACTGCTGAAAAGACATGCGACTGCTTTTACAGTTATCTGTTTTAGCTGTGTTTTTGTCCAGGTTTTCCTGGCTATGTGTTACTAATCTTGTTATGTTCTAGGTTTTCTTCCACCTAGAAGACGGGATCAGATTCCAGATCCCGAAACGTCGTGAAACTTGTTTTTTACTAATCAGTGATAGCAAAAATCCAAATAAAAATTTAAAATCACCAACACCAACAATGAATTTCAAACCAAGAACTGATTCATTAGCTCAATTATTTTAAACAAACGGGCAATTACAGCGTAATGTACATACGCAGACGTGACGATAAAAACTGGAAGGCTAATTGTAAGTCATTCTTGGGAGGAAGGACACTCATTGGCATATCTTAATTCCATCGGTCGGCAAAGGGTGGCCCCTTCGCTGCTTAACATACTCGACTCTCCAGCGACCCTGCGATCTGGGGTAGATTAACGCTTGGACGAGGAAATTAAATGTTTTGTTAGGAATGAATCGGCGGAATGGAGTATAATGGGTTGTTTGAGTTGCTATATTTTCTGATAAATATCAAAAGCTAAATCTATTTTCTATACTATTATAAAGAAGAGAAGAGGTGGTTTCTGTATGTACGTATGGGACAAGTAAACTCGAAAAATACTGAACCGACTGGGTTGAAATTTCACACAGAGGTAGATCCTGAACCTGGGAAACATATAGGCATATTCGCTTCCTTAAAATCCTCTCGGGCTACGCCCCGTGAACATCCTTAGCTTCAATGTTTACATTTTATAAGGATGTAAACATTCAAATACCGAAATGTAAACAGCTGTGGATACTACAATTTGACAGTTCAAATAGCAGAAGCAAGATCAGCTGTAATTTTTATCGTGAGCAAAGCCACGGGCAACTGCTAATTTAAAATAGAGCTTTTATTGTCTATGGTTTACACGCTTCGTTAAAGGGGTTTTACATGAAATGAAAGCTTTGAATTTATATTAAGGAGCAGACAATCGTCAAAATAACATAATTACTAAACGCTTTTGTATTATAAGGTGTAGTTATTCACACGAATGTACGGCTTTTATATAAATAATATTAAGCCAACAGAATAATATATGTCAGTAAATTTATTCAAGGTGGATCAGTACTTGTACTGACAACAAATAGCTCGTACATTAATTTTTTAAAGTGTTGTATGGGAAGTAAAAAGTATAAACATCGACTTTGGTATATAAGTAAGATGTAATGATATATGATTGTCATTG